>CM021107.1:597384265-597470562 GCA_007115665.2 Sequoiadendron giganteum
GATCTAATGTCTAATTGATTACAAATGAGGGGGGATGCCCCTTTTATAATAAGTCCAATCCAGTGGACGGTTCAGATCAAATTACAATGAAGGGCTCAGATCGAGCCACCTATGCCCTGATTAGGGTTTCTGCCCTAAAAACCGCCACAGAGAGGAGTGGGCAATGAATGCACAGAATATTCTCCACTCCCCTGCAGGAGTCATAATGAGCAATTAATGCCCACTACCATCATCAAGAAGATCCTCATCAAGCAGCGCGTTCCCACTGGCCTTCTCCTTGATAGCAAACTCGATCAACCGGGCCAATACTGCTTCAACCTCCTGTGTAGAGATCGGTGTAATATGGTTGAGCTGGAACTCCAAGACTGCTACCGTCTGTCCGTATCTGGTGTAAGATTTTCTCCATGTCACCAAGGTGTCCTGGGTATGCTGAATTATACTAGAGAACGTGGAGACATTCTCAAAGTCATCCAGGACAAGTGACCTCGCAGCTGAGAAGAATGGAGGCAGTCTACTTTTCAAGCCATCAGCAGTTATCTCCTCTGGGACCAACTTTCTAGCAAATATGGCTTCTAATGTATTGAGGACTCCCCCCCAGATGTTGCCCATTGCTTTCCTCACTTTAGCTGAATCTGCCCTTGCTGCGTCGTGAAATCCACGGCCTGTGACCACCGAGGAGTACCAACTGGTGAAATCATACCTATCACCTCTCTGAATTACACCTCCATCCACCAAGGTTTCTAGAGGTACATGCATCAAAGCCCCCAAACGAAGTACAGTCTTCGTTTGATAGATGCGAGTATCACCCCAGGCCTGATCTACTATATCCATCCGTGCCAAAATATTTGAGGCCTGTCGATAAGCATCGGCAAGGTCCTCCATGAATTTCCCTGTCTCAGCATGAACACGGCTAACCCACTTGTCCGCCTCCGTTTCCATTTTCTTCAAATCCTCTAAGGCAACAACTGACTCATTCGGAAGCTCCGATGGACGTTCTACTGCCGGGTCTGCTGGTTCACCTGGACGTGCTAGATTCTGCATATATCCTATCAAGGTTTTGTGCTCCTTCTTCAATTTCTTATACTTCCCCTCCGTGCGGAGCAACTGATCCTTCAATGCCTGATAGGAGTTATCGAACTCCTCGATAACTTGGGCTCCCGTAGGACGACCCAACTCTACTGTGGTGATCACGTAATTTTCAGGCCTCTCCTCGGTTCGATCACAATCTTCCCTCGGAATAGCCACCTGAAGCGTGCGAGAGCCTGACTTGTCGGTCGAGATCTTTGAAAACTTTCGGGCCCTTTTCTTCTCTGGTGGCGCACTGATCCTCCTGAGGAACTCCTCCATCTCAATGGCTGGATCCGTATCATCCTCGGGTTCTCTCCTCATTCTGTCGGAAAGCCAATCAGGCACTGTCTGCTGTGGATTACAAACAACAAGGGGCTGTTCTTCCGTTGCCTCCATCTCGTGCACTTCCTCTCTTCTTGCACTGGTCTGCTCAGGCTCATCCTCCTCTATAATCTGGGTATCTCCCGACCCTTGGGTCCCTTGTTCTGTGTTTTCGTCTTCCTCCAAAGCCGTGTCCAACATCTGCCGAAAATGGGTGTTGGCCATTGTTTCCTCTTCCTCCTCATGTTGGCCGCCCCTGGATAGACTGACGCTAGCCGATTCCCGGGCGTTGGGCTGATCTACCTCCTCAAGTCCCCGCTCTTCCTCTAATCCTACCCTCTGATCGGCAAATAATGAAACCACTCTCAAACTCGAAGACTGAGTTTGTGAGTGCACGGGTGATGCTTGTTCTATCCTCAATGGTATCGGTTGGGTTGGCACTTCCACTTGTGCCCTCGATGTCTGAGCAATTTGTTTCCCTCTTTTTACCGATAACGGCCTTGGGTCACCCATCAAGCTGTAAGTAAGGGCGATCGACTTGCTTTTGAGTCTGCATACATGTCTGTCGACCCAAGTCCTGGTAAAAGTCATCACCGGGATAGAAAGCGTGTCCAAGTCCATGATTTCTGGTTCGGACCAATCAGGTGGTGGGACAGGAGTATCCCTAACTGAACCATAGTCGGGTTGCATGACGTTGACATCCTCCTCCACCTGGTCGGGAACCGGAATAATCTCACATTCTCTAATCAACTTGAGAGGAAGTCTGGAAAACATCCTTCTTCTTATCTCAGCCTCATCCACTGCATTTGCCCAAAAGTCCTCCAGATGAGCTCTATGCCGGTATTCAATGTTCTGTACCATCCGGATGTTCCTGTAAGGATCAAAATCCTGCCTGCCTGTGTGATATGACAAATGATAAGATTGCAGCTCGTCCTCTGCCTCTCGGGCTGCCTGTAAATAGGGACACACCTCAATGGAATTTCCCATGGTGATAGGGAAATCAAGTCCACCCTTCTTTTTCCTTTTCTGAATCTTATCGTAGGCAATCAATTGCCTAGATACCTCAAGCATTACTATGTGATCAGTGGGGTATCGTGGTAACCAATACGGATACGAAGTGAACCCCTGCAGCCTAATATATGTGAATTTCGGGAATTGGATGAGCCAATACCATATTCCTCAATCAATGTCTGTGCTTCTTTAGATATTCTCTGCTGCGTCCTCTGCTGAAGTGTCCTCGCAACGTGCATTGTGAATGCATCATTTGCCCGTTTATAGTTGGCAATGTTAGCTAAATGTAGCTGTGTGCAGGCTTCATGGATTTTGAATTGACCAGGGGCACAGCCGATTGGCTCCTTGTACGAAATCCCTCTGTACTTAGTCATTCTGGCCAACATGTAAATTACATATGAGCTCATGTAGAAAGTCTTCGTCACCTTCAGGCTCCTGAATTGCTCATCGATGTAGTTGCTAATCATCCTAGCCCAATCGACACACTCTTTTCCTTCCAAGATGATCTCGATGAAGTAGAACATCCAAGGCTCGAAAATGTAAGCCTGTGCACTCCCATTCACCCGGCTCGGCATCATTATCAAATCACAGTATTCTTGTTTCACGTCCTCGGCAATTATCTGCTTTGGGAGCTTAGTGCGGGGTGGCCTCGGCTTCTGCATCCAAACTCTGTTGATGACTGCAGTGACTCTTTCGAAAGGGGAAGAGTACATCTTATCTGCCCTCTTGTTTGTCCTGTATAACATCTCCTCAGCAGTTGGAATCCCAAATGCTTCTCCGATGGCATCGGGTGTGAAGTTGGCGAGCAGTTTACCATCCGGAGAGACGACCGTCCTACGTTCTGGCTTGTAGTGATTGGCGCACTCCATAATTAGCTCCGGACACTGAATTGCTGGCGGAAAACTAGCAGCTGCGTAGATTCCACTCTTCATTATATTATGTGCCGTGACTGATGGTTGATGGCCCCCTAGCCCGAACATCCTCGACTTGAGTGCATTTAGATTAAATGAACCAAGGTTGGTGTCATTTAATCCTGCCAACTTTGAAACTATTGCTGACTTTGGGAGAAATGGCTTAGCGAGCCTTTTAATCATTGCCTGCCGGGATGAGCCAGCCTGGCCTGCTTTAGTGTTTGCAGCTCTGCCTACGGCTCTCCTTGTTCCTGCAACATCCTTTGCTCCGGCCATCTGTAAAAATAAAATAGAAGAATAAGCTAGGCTGCAGATTAATAAAATAAAACAATTCCCGAGATGGCTGCGAATACGGAGTTAGCTTTGAAAATAAAATTCCTCAGCATAAATTTCTAACTCCAAACCTCAAACTATATAAAAATCTCTGAGTTTGGAGACAACTCTCAGCAACTGCACTTCTGACTGGTGAAGAAAAAACGCAGCAAGCTAATAACTTTCAGCAATGTAGCTAATTTCTCCAGCACAAATAGTTTGAACCTTGACTTCACTTTGTCAACTTCAGCAGTTAGAGGAATAAAGAGTTGCCAGCAATATGAAATTTCAACTTCCTCAACCTCTCAACGTTTAAACTTCGCAGCAACTCCACTTTCAGCTCTTTGAGAATTAAATTCTCCAGCAACTCCGGAAAATAACTTCAACCTTCAACTTCGAAGTCGTAGCAACACACTTTCAGCTTTTCGAAAGAAAGTGTCTCGGCAAATGAAAATTTCTCCAGCACTTCGTACTTTCAGCAACTCAACACTCCGAAATAAAATAAACTCTCACAGAATTTCTCTCCTCAACCACTTGGAAAATATTTCAATCTCTCAAGAACTTCTTCAGCAACTTAAACTTTGAAATAATGTGAGGAGAACTGAGAGAAGAGATTGTTTAAATAACTTTTCTCGGAGAATCCTGCTAAGTAGTGCTGGGGCTATTTTTAGCACCTTCATCAATTTTCCACTCTCTTCGTTCGGAATCTTCTAATTCAAGCGCAGTAGTGGGCTAGTCGTCAGCCGGTCATTATGGCAGTTGCCATTAATAATGATTCCTTCTTCTTCAAATTTTGAATTTTCCTCTTAGTCTGCCAGTTAACTCTTGGCGATTTAAACAACTCGCGAGAAAAACAATCACTTGACTTGATTTAAAATTCCATTTTAAAATCTCGCAGTGTTTAAATAAATTCAACTCGAAAAAAAATTCGTGGGAGTTGTAAATATATTTCCAACTTTTAAAATGTCTGTCATTTAAATCCTCGATTTCATAAAATTTGCCTTAGACATTTTAAATTCTCTCATTAAAATGTTCAACTCCGAGTGATTAAAAATTATCTGCGCCTGCTCGAAATAATTCACCCTCTGAGATTTAATTTCCGTCAGGAAAATAATCTAGTCAAAACGAGTTTCCTCTGAAAATATTAAAATTTCCCTTAGGAAATTAATTTTAAAACCTGTTAACTCATGGGTGCATTTTAGACGGGTTCATTTGATTTTCACCTGCCCCATGGAAAATATTCATCGATATCAAATCTTCCCCTTGAAAAAACTTCGTTAACTTTCAACTGCCTTTGGAGAATTTTAAAACTCATCAAATCATCCTTCCATGCCAAGGGCGTGTTTTCCCCAGTGAAATGTTATTCCATTTAGAAAATATTTCTAACATTTTCTCTACCATAGGCGTATATTTTTGATGAAATATTTATTTCATTTAAAAAAATTCCTCACTTTACACCTCTGGCGCACTTGACCCCTTGGCATTTATTTTTTTTGCGACTTAGAAATTTTCTCCAGTCATCTCACATCTTGGGCGTATTTCTCTCAGTGATGTTTTATTTTGCTAGCTTTTACCCTTGCCACGCCTTAGAAACATTTTCAATCAAGGGCGCATTTAGCATGAGCCACTTTCATTTTCCACACTTAGA
This sequence comes from Sequoiadendron giganteum, assembly GCA_007115665.2. Taxonomy (NCBI): domain Eukaryota; kingdom Viridiplantae; phylum Streptophyta; class Pinopsida; order Cupressales; family Cupressaceae; genus Sequoiadendron; species Sequoiadendron giganteum. The sequence continues at coordinate 597,389,537 of CM021107.1, forward strand.
AATTTTTTAAAAAAAATCTCCACTTCAACTTGGGCGCATATTCATGTGTCTACTTCTACTCCTCGTGCCTTAGCATCTTATTGCCTCCTGGGCGTATTTTACTCATGCAAGCTTTGATTTCTCACTTAGAAAATTCTCAAACACTTAGAATATCCTTTCAAGGTGAGGGCGCATTTGCTAGGTTCCACTTTTATTTCGTTGCCTTAGGAAATTTTCTCCAGCAACCTTGGGCGCATATGGGGTCTTGAGCTTTTATTTTCTTGACTTAGAAATTTCTCCAAGTCTTAGCCACTTTATCTTCTTGGGCGCATTTTGACCTCTCTACTTTCATTTTATGCCTTAGAAGAATTTCGGCCATCTCCTCTTCATCATGGGCGCAAATGCTAGGCCAAGCTTCCATTTTCTCTTGAGGGCGCATTTTGACCTCTATACTTTCGTTTGTGTGCCTTAGAATATTTCATCAAGCTCACTTTACACCTTGGTGAGGGCGCATTTATATGGGTCTACTTTCGTTTTTTTGCCATGGGCGCATTTCAAGTGCCATGCCTTCACTTTACACCATGGGCGCATTTCAAGTGCCATGCTTTGATTTCCAATGCCTTAGAACAATTTGAAGGCACTTCCAAGGTGGGCGCATTTACATGGGTGTGCTTTTGTTTTTTCCTTAGAAACTTTTCAAGGCTTCCATCAAGGTGGGCGCATTTTCATGGGTGTGCTTTCGTTTTCCCACACTTAGAATATTTTCCATGCCTCTGCTTGCCTTTGTTTACGCATTCTATTTTTAGCAAGTTGTGCTATTTTTAGCAAATCCCTTGATTTTGAACCTCCAAGGCTCCGTTTTGCCTGAAAATTTCATCAGATGATCTTCTTCACCTTGTGAACCTGTTTTGTCAGTCCTCTGCCCTGACCTGCTATTTATAGCCACCTGCTATTTATAGTAAGTTTTGACTGTCTGACTTCAGTAGCTCCGTTTTGCCTGAAAGTTGCAACGCTTGATCTTGATAGCTTGAGTGTTACTTTGATGCCAACCTCGGGTGCAGACCTGCTATTTATAGCCGTGCCCTGACTTACTAAAAATAGTAAGTTCTCCGATTTCGCTCAAATTTTGCCAGCAGGTACCTTGAAGTGTGCTGACATGGGTGGGGTACTTTGTTTCGGCTATTTTTGGATTTTACCCCCCCATAAAAGTGGAAACCCTAATTTGATTTGTATGTATCCCGAACGGTCTCCGTTTGACTTCGTTCCTTCTGCATGTCGTTCTGCTTGCTGAATTGGAGTGTTGGGCGGCTGCCGGAGTGTACTTGCTAAAAATAGAAACTGTCTGAAAAGTGACTCATCCACTGCCGGATGGTTTTGCATGTCATATTGCCCGTGGGATCTCAAAAAACCCAGAAAAACCCAGAAAACTGGTCTGCATGCATGCACTGGCTAAAAATAGTAAGTCCTTAAACTTTGATCTTCTCCGCTTGCATGTCACACCGTTGCGAAGCTCTCGAAAAACCCATAAAGAAAAACCCGACATGCGTTGAAAAACACTGCATGCGAACCCTAAAAATAGCCTCCGAAGGCTGACTTCTGAAAGTGGTCGTCTCGGTTTGCATGTTACATCACTGCGAAGGTTTTGGAAAACCCAGAAGGATTCTCCAGACATGCATCCGAAAAGCTCATGTGGAAACCCTGAAAATGGCTCTTGAAGCCTGAACTGCCAAAAATAGCAAGTCGTCTGATCTGGCTCAAAATTTACGTGTAGGCAGCTTGATGTTACCCGGATGCAGTGGAACTGACAGAATTCCAAAATCTCAATAAAATAGTCCCAAATTGAATACTTACTAAAAATAGTAAGTTGCCGGAATACAGTGAAAATTTAGGGGGACTCTGCTGGAAGTCTTCTGACTGCTGCACTAAGCTTAGATTTCAATTTTATGACTCGGTTTGACCTTAAATAAGCCTGAAGGATGAAAACCCTAATTACACAGACTTAACCAATACTTTAACCTGGGTCAAACGACGGGACATCCCCGGAAGGACCAGAGACCAGAGAGAGAGCGAACCAAAGCCAAAAGACCAGAATGGAGCAAAATTTAGGGGGTCCCCATCTTGATGGGGTGATGTGTGAAAAAGGTCACAACAAGGCTGATTATTGGTACTAATAGCTATTTGTTTTATTGTTGTAATTTTAGTTTATTTTATACTCCCACGATTGAGTGGTTGAGTTTAATAAAGCTTCTTAATTAATTTTGTATTCCCCCCAAGAAATAAGTGGTTGTGAGGATTTGTATACCCCCCTCTGTACAAGTGGAAGTGTGGTTACATGGCTGGCTTGCCGCCTTAAAATATTTGTAATAATCTCACCCATTGAATAAGTGGAGTATTCCCACCGCTTGTGGATGCCTGCATCAGCAGAAGAAGTGTTATTTTAGTTCTATAATTAGCACTCCACCATATGTTAGCACCTCGCTCGCTAAAGGATCTTGTGTGCACATTCTTGGTGTTGAGTTTAGCTCTCTTTTTCAATTGTAATCAAGTCAATTATTGAGTTATTAGATCCTAGGGATCCTCTGACCATATGCACACCCCTCCTCCTTAAGTGGTTTTAGGGTGCATTCTTGGTTAGAGTTTAATTCAACATCGTTTTGTTTTGGAGCTAATCTTAACGGGTCCATGATTGCATTGTATGTGAACTGAAAAATAAAAATAAAAATTAAGGGGAACATTTCTATTTTCGAGGCACTGGAGGTAAACCCCTTCATGGTTTCTTTTGTAAAGTACAGATCCTTGCAACATTTCGCCACCGTGCCTGTCCTCTTATCAGTTTCATTTGTTGGATCTCCATGTCATATTCTTGTAACAAGGTGACCCATTTTTCCCTTCTTTCTCCTAACTCATTTTGCATTAGCAATGTTTTTACTGCTGGGTCAGGGACGATGGCGAACACCTTGTTTCATAAGATGTAGTGTTTGAATTTCTTGACTCCTCTGACAAGAGCATATGCTTGCTTTTCCACGTTGTGATACCTTTGATACCTTAGCTCAACATCCTTTAAGGGAGTACTCATGAAGGCAATTGGGTGCTCGTTTCCTTCATCTTTCTGGGTCAAGATGCTGGCGCACGAATGGTCTGAAGTGAAGCAGTAGATGTAGAAGGGCTTCAAATAATCCGGGCTAACTAGCACAGGTGCGTCAACAATGGCTTTCTTGATTTCCTCGAAGGCCCACTTTGCCTCCGGAGTCCACTCAATTTGGCATCTTGCTTCAGCATTGCGTTGAGCGGCTTGGCGATTTCAGCAAAGCCTGTAATAAATTTATCTTTCTGAAGAGAGATTTCAGCTCTTTCTTGCTTCCTGGCAATTGAATCTTCAAAAGGGACTAAATACGCTCGGGGTTTATGGAGATTCCTCGTTCTGAAATAACATGCTCGAGCAACTTGCCTTCTGTAACTCCGAAGATGCATTTCTTTGGATTAAGAGATATTCCGAATTCTCTGCACTTGTGAATTTTTTTGCATAGATCGAAAACATGATGAACTCGCTTCTTTGAGAACACTGTAAGATTGTTCATGTAAATGATGATACATTTTCCGATTATATCCTTGAAGGCTATATCACACGTTGGAAAATAGCGCCAGGGTTGATGAGTCCGAATGGCATCCTCCTGTATGCAAAGGTCCACCACTTAGTGGTGAATGCTGTCTTGTGTTTATCTTCGTACTACACCATTACTTGGTTGTACTCAGAGTACCCATCAAGGGAGGACATCATTTGCGATCCATTAACAATTTGTAATACCTCATCCAGTGAAGGCATGGGATAGTTCTTTCTGAAGCTCTGTTCAGATTGCGAAAGTCCACACACAATTTGATTTCTTCGTTCTTCTTCCTTACCGGGACCAAATTAGCCATCTACGTAGAGTGCCTGACGGGAAAGATGATTCTGGCTGACAGCAGCTTCTGCAGGTCTTTGGAAATGATGGGCTCCAGCAATGCATTGATAGGACGCTGTCGTTGTCGAAAAGGTCTAATGCCCGGCTTAAGGGGAATAGTGTGCGTAATGATGGAGGTGTCATACGTCTTTAAATCTTCATAACTCCACGCTACCACATCTTGGTACTTTTGCAAAGCATTAATGGTTCCCCTTTTCTCCTTCGGCGTGCATACTGTAGACACCTAAAAATGACTTAGGCCTGCAAACAATATTTTATCACCTTTTTCCCTAGCATAATTATGACATTTTAATTATGTCCCTAACCCACATTCAACTATTAATTAAATAATTCATGATTATTTAATTAATTCATAATCTTTCGTTCTTCATGATTATTAAATAAATAAATCTTATTTATTTAATTTAATATGTCACTAATTGTCAAAGTCTTCTAATAATTAAATAAAGTCATCAATTTATTTAATTCATCCTTATCATTAATGTCCTCTTGATTATTAAATTAATATATTTTACTATATTGATTTAATATGTCACTAATTCCTAAATCCTTTTAATTAAATAGATTTGCTAATTTATTTAATTAATTAACTACTTCTTCTAAATTAAATAATTATTTGTAATTATTTGATTATGGCATGTGACACTTTTATATTTTTAAATAAAACAAATCATTTAAAAATATCTCACATGGTTAACTGATTCTTCATTTAGTAAGTAATTTCAAAAATCAATTACTTATTATGTCACAAAATCTTTATTTTGAATTAATTTAATTCAAAAGGGAAATATTTTTCTACAAATCAAGTAATTTCTAAAATTACTGATTTTCTAAAATCTTATCCTTTTGTCTTCTGATTTTTACTAATTTCATCTCAACTGTCACATTCAGTCTTGATTTAATTCATTTAATTAAATCTTATTCACACCTATGGGTATTTTGCTCTAACCCTAAATGAGAGTTGCCTTATTGAATCTTGACCTTTGATTCTAGGTCATTCTTCAAATCTCTCATCTTGTCTGTCCGTTCAAGATTGCATTTTCTATAAAATGACAATCTTGATCTCATTTTCGAGATTGATCATTTAATTTATTATTATTTTGGGTAGTTTCATTATTAACATTTTCATATCACACATAGGCTTAATATTACTATTTGCATAATAGGATTAAATTGCTATTTGCATATTAGTTTATTTAAAAAATCCTTCAAAGGTTTTTGCTAAGGCTAGGCATTTTAGAGTTTGCACACTAAAGGCTGAGGGCATTATTATCATAACAGCAAGCTTGAGGAGGTACAATGGAAGTGAAGCATGGAGGAGAGAAGACATGGGTGAGATCAATCTAGTTTATTTAATTTTCTCTTTATTCTCTATTCTATTCCATTGGTATATGATCTAATATGCAGGATATTATAAATGTTCAACTAACAATTCTGTGTTGCAGAAATTCATATGTTACACATACCTTTCCAATGAATACATTCTTAACTTCCGTGGTTGTGGGGGTCACATTGGTTGTTGATTGAATCCTTCTTTGCTTGCCGATCTTGGTCTCAGATCTAATCTAGGTCAAATATGCGTTCAAGTTGAACTATGCCTCTAGGGATAGTATTAGTTTTGAGGTTGATAATCCCTTCTACATCCAACTTAGCTTCCTCAGGCTCCACTTCATCAATTATCTGAGTTGCAAATACATCGGAGCTAGTGATAAATTCCAGGATATGTTTGTTGCCGTTGAACACCTGAAAATGGGTGACATTCTCTGGCATGGACGGGTGGAAGTCAACTCAACAGTGAACCTTTTGAGTCCTGACAAAGAGAGGGGTTGTAGTGTGCTGGCTGCTTGAGCCAAGGCATCAACAGTATAGTTCTGTGATCGAGGGATCAACTGGATGTTAAAGGCGTCAAGGCTTTCTAGAAGATCCCAAACCCTATGCCTATGATTTGCTAGCCTTCGGTCATGGCATGAATATAATTTTCTGACCTGTTTTACTACCAACTCCGAATTACCAAATACTTGCAACATTTTGACGTTCTTTCTTAAAGCCATTAGGAGACCATGAACTAACACTTCATATTCTGCTACATTATTGGTACAATAGAACTGAAGCCTATGAGCAACGAAGTAAGTTTTATCCGTAGGACAGATGAGTTCAAATCTTGCTCCAGCTCCCTGCTTGGACTTAGATGCATCAAAACGTAATGTCCAAAACTTGGAAGGTTCTTTAACTTCGGGGCCAATCATGCGTGCATTCTTCCTTGGTTGCGTACTTGTATTTGCCATTCCTGGAATGGGAACATGCTCATCATGGTTGGTGGCATGGTGTCTGGTCGACGGCTCCTCTTGAGGTGTAGCTTATGCTTTGATGTGCTCCATTGCCGTCTGACACAAACAACACTCAAATTCTGAATGGGCAATATTATGAACTCTGCACCAGTAAGGCAACAAAAGCTCCTGAAAATCCATTCTTGCTCCCAGAATAAGCTGATCATGTATGCATTTTTCCATGAAGTCTTGGAATCCGTCTAGCAGTCCTAAGTTACCATCATCGTAAGTCCCATCATCATCTGATTCTACCTGCATTTATGTGCTTTGGGGTGCACAAGCCAAATTAGCAAGGGGGCTAAATAGTACCAAGAACTCCTTGGTTGCCTCCTCTTTCGGAAACTCTAATTCTCCTTGATAATTCACGAGGCAATAATTACCCAATTTTGTTTCAGCAAACAACACCTCATTGGTATTGTTATATTTTATGATCATGAATTTCATGTGTGGCTCCCGATCTACACGGATCTGGTTTGGCAACCCCTTCCACGACAACCACATGTGAGAGAATTCAGTTGTGGCGTACCCATTCAATGCTTGGGTGAAGTATCGTCCCAAGATTATTCCGTATGTGTCAGGAATATCCGCAACCTGGATGTCAATAACCTGTTGCGCCCTTGGGTCTGCAGTGATTTGCATAGGGATACGATTAATTTCTCCAACGATGTTCACTTCGATTTTGTCCAGTTGGGTTACTTTTCTTCTCGAAGTTGTGGGGACAATCCCAAGAGCCTTGCATATAGCCAAGGGTAGGACATTGGCTGATGCTTCTGAGTCAATCAGACAATTGTGCAAATTCTTCCCAAATATTCTAATTGTAGTGAGAAAGGGTAGCGTTTCTAGCTTTCCTTAGAATAAATCCACGGGCGTGTTAGCCTGGGCTACCTGGTTCTTATCCTTCTCATTGGTCTTTTCCTTGGTTTGCACTTGAGTTTGCTCCTTAGCGGGTTGTTTTCTAGCTTGCTGATTGGAAGGGACATCTTTCTTCTTACCTATGATTTCTTGAATTACAGGCTTGTGTGGAGGCTCTTCGAAAGAGACTTTCTTGGCTAGTGTTTCTTGCATCACTTTGGAGGAAGGGGTCCCATTAATCACTCTAAAGAAGGCATGCCTGACCGCAGGAACCTTAAGTAGCTCAAAAGCAAACAGGCTGATTTTGACTTTCTTGAACTCTTTAGCAAGGTATTCCCCCATTTGCTCAATTTCAGTCTCGAAGGATCTACCTACTAAGGAGCTAGTTGGTTGGTTTTGCGTTTGGCTTGGTTGTTTGTTCCTATTCAAGTATTGCGTAGGCACATGGGGATAGCCTGGATTGTTGCTAGCATTAGGATCAGGCGAGGTGCTAAAGTTATTGGTTGGAGTAGAGGTAGTGAAGTGTCCTCCAATTCGCCTACATCTCAAGTTATATGGAGATGCTCTTTGATGGAACATTTGAACTTCACCTTCACGAGACTCCTCTTCATCTAATGGACCATTATCTACTAAAGTAAAAAGCTTAGACAAAGCTTCTTCATTACTTACCTCTTTCGCTTCTTCATCCTTTGGGGAGGCAACCCCATTCTCAGGTTTGTTGCTTTCGCTTCATAGAAACGGAGCTTGGTTGACCACGAGCATAGAAGAATCGTATGGATCGGATGAAACTATGTCTCTGCAACTTGCACTGTCAACGACGTTTTGGAACTCCACTTGAAAGATCTCTGCTGGTGTTTGGAATTTGGGGCAATCTAATTCAGAATGCCTACTAGTCTTGTGAATCCTGCACCATTAGGATAAGGCAGCCTTGACTAAATATACCCCACTGATTGTTTTCTCCGTATTAGCTAGTTGATCGAGAGGAGTGGGAACAGCTCCATTGTTTGGTCTCGTATTCCATGTCCTATTTTGTCTTTGTGAGGGTCTCCTTTCAAAATTCTAGTTAGAGTTTTGTCCTCGCTTGTAATTTTGCCTAGACGAAGTACCTGTCTCACGGTTATCCTTGTTGTCCCGATTTAGGTTGGCTTGGATGCTGTGTTGGGAGGCCTGCAACTGATTACTTTGGTTCTTGAGGCGAGTCATCTTTGTGGACATTTTCCTGATCATCTCCGTCAATTCATCTAACCAATCTTTCTCAGCACTGCTTGGTTGCGGTGTTTGGTTTTGGAGAAAGACAGGCTGCGCTGCCGATTGGTTTTGTTGAGCGGGGCGGGAATTCGGGCCCTTGTAAATATGTTGGTACTTGTGATTGATGTGCATAGGCCGACTGTTGTTGAGACTGCAAGTAATGAGGGATCGGAGGCGCCTGGTTCATGGGCTGCCCTGGATGAGGCACTATAGGTAGCTGCGGCACTTGGTTCATGAGGGGCATCTGATCCTGTAGAGCTTGAGTAAGTCCTTGAATCTGCATAAGATGAGCAACCTACCCCAAGAAGGGTAGCGAACTGGAGATATTCTACCCCAATTCGGTGTTGGCTACGACTGCTTCAGCATAAGCATCCACTAGTCTGGTAGGAGCTGGTCGTATCCTTTTCACCAATGTAGTTGTGTGGTTATCTAATGTTGCCTAATAAACTGGCAAGGCAGCGCCATCATTGAGCACATATGGAGCTTTTAACCTTGTGTATGCCTGGTGGAATCGATCATTGAAGGAGCTGATTGGTTCGTTAACTTCCCTACGGATAGACATAAATTGCTGGTACAACTCTGAAGGGCTGATTGAGATCTTGTACTTCTACAAGAAGGAATTCATTAACAGGTTCCAAGATGTGATGGATCCCGTTTGGCAAGTTGATATACCAATAGAAGGCCTTTTCTCCCAAAGAATAAGGGAAAAGCCTGCATGCTATGTCTTTGTGATCAATCTACATATCTTTCAATGTTGCTTGGAAGATCTTTATGTGTTCTTCAGCTGTCCTCTGCAGATCCCAAGGATTGAACTTCGTGCAAAAGCTCTTCGAGTTCTTAGGCATATCATGGTAATCATTGAAGGATAGCAGGGAAGAATTGTTTCCTAGCCAAGCCATGAGAGCAGGTGGGGGTGGCACTTGCTATTGGGCTGGAACTTGGGGCTGCATAGGAGAAATGGCAGTTGGGACTATGCCTTGGACTTGGAAGGCAGAGATCGGGGCAACACCCGGGCTGAGGGAAGCGAGTGGTTGAAAGGCAGTTTGGGATGGCTAGAGGGAAGAGGGGGAGGTAAGAGAGGAAGGGTGAGCGTGTGGCAGATGGAAGGAGAATGGGGGTGAATGAGATGGAGTGGATGAGGAGGATGGGTCCGAGTCTAATCTTCGAGTCCTTCTTTTCGATCTTTGGGTGTAGATCTTAGAACTCTGTGGAATCTCTCAGGAGAAAATGATCCAATTCGATCCAGCTTAACTTCAAAGGGGCCGTCCTTCTAGCGCCAATTTTGTTGATGGGTGTTTTTGCACCTTCTCAACACAGGCAATGCATAAGCACACTACCTCTCTTGAAAGGAAATCTCCAACAACAAGTTGCTGAAAATTACCCCAAGGTCTCTCGAGTGTCAGTTTAGTGTTCCAACACTCTGCTGATTTGTTTTCACTAAGTTTCGTAGATCTGATTTTGTTTCAGTTTGTGTTTGCCTTCTTTGTGCTCTTGAGTTTGTTTGCTAATAACACTAAAACGGTACTAAAGAGCATATGCATACAATGAAAGCTTCAAATAAACTAAGCTACTGAAACAACTTGAGTACATTTCTCAATTTAGAGGACAAATATAATTTCTTCATTACAAAATAAGATGCTTACAACATATAGTTTTCATTAGATTTGAAACTAAGTATTTTATAAACCATACTTTTACTTACAGGCAAACATCTCTGTGAATAGTGACTTGCTACAGTCCACCCCCCAAAGAAGTGCACACAACTTTTGGAAGCCGACCTTCTCCCACCAAAATCCGGATTCGCAAGCCTTCTAGGATAAGGGCGCCCCCTTTAGGAAAGATAACAGCCTCTTAGAAGAAGCGTTTCTTTTAATATGTGCTGATTAAGACTCTCAAGAAATTCAGCTGGCTGTAGCTCCCAAAAAATAGTCCCAAAATGCTCCACAAGCGAACAACTCGTGCAAATGTGAATGGAGTCTATGGCAGTCCAAACCCCTTTGAAAATGGCTCAAATGAACTGCGAACAGCAACTTGTGTCTCCAAAAGAAGCCACCAAAAATTGATCAGCAATTTTAAGGTGGTGTTTCACACCCTCAAGCAGCTCCAAATAAAGAACCAAGCCCCACCAGGCTCACCCACTGCAAGAAATCAGGAAACCCTAGTCTCCTTCTTCTTCCAAAGCAACACTTCCAAGTTTTCAGCAAGAAAAATCATCTATGCATGAAGAGGGTCGAATTTCCTCTCTTGATATTTATAATTTTACATTGAAATCACTATTCATTAAAGTGAGCACTATTCACTTAAGTTATTTCTTTTTTCACTTTAGGAATGAATAGTAACTGCAAAATATAAAGTGACCCCTTCCTTTTGAAGACAAATGGTCCCTAGGCCAAGGATGGTGAAATTAAAGGTGAGTATCATAAATTTAAGCACAAGTATCGTGCCAAACGCCACAATTCACCTTGCCACCATACTCTAGAGATCCACATTGCAAATTGACGACCAAGTGCCCGTCCGAGAAACCTTCTATCCAGAACTATTAGCCTACGAGGGTCAGGAAAATAGGCTAATCCCCCAACTCCGATGCTTGTGAAAAAGGGGACATTACAGTCAGGTCATGACATGCATGGAATATCTCAGTTGGTTTAATGTGATCTTGTTGGTAATCATAGGGCAGCCTTACATGGGTTAAACTGGAGGGGAATTGGATCCTTGGATGGAGCTTATAATTTTTTTTGAAAAGTCGCTCTATTGCTGTAAGTTCAGGACAACAGTCTTAAATTCCACTTTGATCTTTTTATTTGGCTTTACAATGTGCAATGAATTTTATCTAAAGTACCTATTTAAAAGAAAGGTCAAAAAGGGAAGAGAGAGGAAGGAGTTCCTAGACCTGAAACTATTAATGAACAGTGATAATGGAGGACCTTACAGTGGACAACCTTCCTAAAACTTAGTTCAACTTAACCAGATTAGTTCACAGTCTCATGAAACAAGTGCGATCTTCTAAGGTCTGCATATTTTCAATCTTTCATTCATCATAAATCATCAACAAGAGATAGAATTTAAGTGCAACATTCATACAATGTTCAAACTAGCTTTACACTGCAATTTATCATCAATAAACAACAAAAAACATGAATAAAGAAGGGCATCAACACAACCAAATTCTTCAAAAACCAATGAACAACATTAACTAATCTACTAAAGCAAACCAAACACATAAAACAACAAAGTTGATCTATTCAAATTCACTATACATGAGTAGAAGAATCATGCAACATGAACTTGGAACTCAAGAATTCACCAAATCAATGAATTTCGATTGACATTCCAGCAGTATGTCTTTACAACAACTCAACTCCCTCTTGAAAATAAGAGGAGACCCCCTATTTATAGTGTTCAAAAAGAAAAATGAATGGCCAAGATTTAATCCCATTGTGTGGCCAAGATTCACTACAAATTAGGGTTTCACCTACGCCCAAATATTTTACAATATAAAATTACATCTTGTCTTTTAGCCTATTTTGTCCTCTTGTGGGCAGCACTGTAGCTCTTTTGTCTTCTAGCTGATTTCCTTTGCTGCAGCTACATAGTGAGGAATTCATCATCTATTACAGGCTTTCCAGCTTCGTTTTGCAATGTGGCATACTCCACAAATTGGCCGATCATCGTTTGAAGCTTATTCCACTCCATTATATCTGATTGAAGTATCTGAATGACAATTCCTTTGATCGGTCCACGATTTGCTCCCAATTCTTCATGCACTTGGGCGTGGCCTTAGCTACTTGTTCGGACTGGACGAAGGCATGGGCAATGAAGTCCATAAAATCCGGTGTTAGCACATCTGCTGGCCCTTTCTCTATCTTCTCATGGAAATATGGTTTGATCTTGCCCGCATCGAGCTCGAGGGCCAACATTTCATAATCTGTCATCAGCTTGAGATAGTCCTCGACATGGGCTTGGTGTTCCTTGGTCCACTCTAAATCGAGCTCCACCTCATGGAGTATCCGTTCCAGTACTTCTTTTCTATGGTCCAAGCTCATTTTCCATGTCTCAACTAGCCATGGATCAGCCTTTGCCAGACTTAGCTCCTTTTCTCATAATTTGTTCAGTATCTTGAGGATGGCTTCAAGCTTGGGATAAGTAATCCTGTACAGCTCTGTGAAGTGATGGCAGGTCTTTTCGGCATCCTCCAATTGTTTTTGCAGATCGCAAAACTTAGTTATTGTCTTGATGGCGTGACCAATGCCCATATCGCCGTTATAGATTGTGTCGAAACCAATCCTTAGTAGCCTTTGACCAATTCTTTCTCTTCTCTAGCTTACTGACGTGATCTTTGGACAACAACAATGGGGTAGCCACTGACGTGGTGGGGAGATCCTCAGTTGACAACCACTGTTGAATAGAAGTTGTTAGATCCACCACCTGTGCTTTTAGCTCCTCTTTAGAAGTCTTGTCCTTATTCATTTGGTGTACGATGGTGGCTACGAACCCTTGAAGATGGTCGATCTTCTGTTCTCTTGTGGCTGTCCCCAGGTCAACGGTAGAAATATTATAGCTAACTCCCTCTTCTCCCATCATCGAAGTAAGTATCTGTACCGTCTTGGATCCTGATGCGTCCATTGTCAGATGAGATCTGAACCTCAACTTCTTCTCTTTCTTTGTACTTATTTGGGCTCGAGCCAAGATGGCCTCCAGCCTTGCCTTTGGATCCATCAGGGTTGGGGTTTTATTCTCCAATTTCTTTTCAAGCCATTCGAGTATCTAAGATTCCCCTTTTGGTGATTCATGATCACCTTCCTCCTCGCGGGTGCGTTGAATTTGCATTACTTTGCCACCCGAAGCCTCTTGCTTTGTCTTCTCTTCTTCTTCCTCATCGGAATCCTGAATGAATATTGTTTCTTTACCTGGGGACTCTTATTTTGTGTGCTCCTTGGGGCTGTCCTTCCCCTCAAAGGTTCTCTCTTCTTGTTCATGCCCATGCTCTTGATGATGATCTGCTTCTGGGCCTTTTCTTGTTTCGGCCTCTTCTTCAAGCTCGTCTTCTTCTTTCTTTTCTCTTTCTTTCTCTTCTTGTTCTTGTGAAAGAGGGATTTCTTTATCATGCTCGAGGCTGTGATCTGGCTCCCCTGTTGGAGGTTCAGTGTCCTCCATTTTCTCATCCGTATCTTTCTCTTCCTTGGAGGGCTTTTTTTCAACTTCTTCTCCAACGTCCTTGAGTTGTTGGGCCAACTCCTCCTCGAGCTCTAGTTTGAAATTTTCCACAATATCTGGCTCTTCAACATCTTCCTCGGAGGATTGTGTTTCCTCCTCGTGCACCACTTCATCAATTGCTAGACGTTGATATTCAGGATGCTCGTGGTAGTCATCCGCCTCTTCCTATATTTCCTTACTTGCTTCCCTTTCTTGCCTCTCCAACTCCTTAGAGATTTGCATCGTTGCTTCCATCATTGGTGGCTCAGTTGGAGGAGGAGGGACAGGGAAGCTACCGACAACTTGAGCCAAGGCAACTTGTACCGCAGGATTCATGAGCACCCCAGACAACTCTAGCGGTATATTTTGCATGTGTCGAGCAAGAGCCTCTGGGAGCAAGAGAGTATGCATTGTTGTCGTTGTGGTGGCAAGTGGAAGAGATGATGATGGAGACATGGAAAATGAAGAGAGTGGAGAAGTGGTGGCAGATGAGGAATCTATGACCATGACTTGGGTTGCAAGGGAAGTGGAGGCAAGGTGGACTGAAATATCCATTGTAGGCGGAGAAGAGGAAATCATTGCTTGAGAAGCAAGCGGAGGAGCAACAGTAGTGGCGGTGACTGGGAGAGTGGAGGCATCAGGTGGTGACCTTGGCTGCTCGGTATCTTGTTCCTCTCCTTCATGGAGCGGGTCCTCTTGGATGGTGGGCATTTTCGTGAAACTACCCGATTTCTTTGGTTTCTTGGAAGGTTCTCCTTCCGAGGCTTTCCTTGAATACACCCTAGACTTAGGCTGGCGTTCAGCCATTTGTTTCCTCTTTTTGGACCATGTAGTGGGAGGAGATGCCGAAGTCTCCCCAATTGGGGCAGCAGTGGCAGAGGCTCTGTCAGTCACACTCTCTAGTGGATCTTCGATCTCATCGTATGTTAGGGTCACTCCCTACAGCTTTAATTGAGCAACTTGCTAATCAATCCATTGTTTTGTTTTTGCCTTCAATTGGCTTCATCAGAATGTCGAGGTCATTGACCTCTTTCTCATCCCAGTCAATCAGTGGCAACGACAGATTGGCAACAAAGTCATGCCTTAGATCTACCATAGTATTCTCATCTTCGACGATTTGATCCGACACTGGAAACAAGTTCTCTGTTTTGACAAAGTAAGCCGTCATGCGCATGTAATGCCACATAAGCACCTCCTTATCGTCTTTGCAATTGGCCCAAATGTCTTCTACATTATGTAGATAGGAGTACTTGATCCCGATTGCCTTATTCAACTTGCCATAAGGGTCCATTCGTGGTCTGGCGGTGTAGAACTTCAAGTTGTATTCATTTAGCTCCTTATCAGAGTACTCCACACACTGAGATGCAGGAAGTGCATGCATACATACCCTGACCAAATGTGAGGGGGTAAGGGATCTCCACCATATGCTTGTCACTTAGGAGGGCGTGTCCATGCTGCAGTTGCCGGGTGAGTTCAAGTAGCACCAGCCGGTCATTTGGGTACCAAGGCAACTTATATGGTTTCTTTGAAACACCCTTAGCTCGGATGTATGTAAATTTTGGAAATTGAATGAACAAGAAGCCGAACCGGCGATGCAAGAATTGGCACTGTGGGTAACCCTTCTCTCAAAGTCGCCTTCGGGCAGTCTGATGATATGCCCAATGAAGGCATCATTGACCCTACAATAGTCTTTCTTGAAGTTTCGGAACTGAAGTTGGGGATACTTGTCATAGACCTTCAATTCCCTGCCTGGAGTTGGATTTGGTGCCACAGATAGTCCCCTGTATCGGGCACGGTTGGTGAGCAAATAGACCAAGTATGATGTCATGTAAAATTGTGAAGTCCACTTCATGGCCACAAATTGCTCATGCAAGCATTGGCTGATTATTCTAGCCCAATAAAACATGGACCCTCCTCGGATTATCTCTGCCATGAAGTATAACATCCACTCCTAGAAGAAGGCCGTAGTTGGGAGGCCCATAACTCTGCTTAACAAGGTTACCAAGTCATGGTAATCCTCATAGAAGTCACTTCTAAAGAGTTCTTGGGGCACTTTATTCGCGCAACCCCTCTTCTCCTTAACCCAATACTGATTGATAAGCTTCTTACACCTGACAGGGTCGACATCCCATGTTTTCTTAGCATATTCCTTGGTTGGCCCCTCCATTTCATCGAAGCTAGGGATATGGAAAGTTTTCCCTATTGACTGGGCAGATAAATCAGCCAATATATTGCCATCTCTGTCTACTATCTTCTTTGTGTCCTCCTGGAATGCCTCTTTGTAGGCCATTACAAGCTCAGGAGCTATAAGGGCAAGTGGGAACCCGACGGCCTTAGCCAACCCACTTCTTCTGATCTTTTTGGCATTTTCTGTGGTGGGGTTGATTCAGACCCTTTGCTTGAACTCATCAATATCAATATGTCCCAGATTAGTATCTGAGATCTCTCTCCAATCAGTGGTGACCCTAGAATTGAGGGGTTCCCCTTAGAACTTGTATTTCATTTGATCTTTATCTTCTTTACCCTTGGGTGCTTTGGTAATTTTCTTTCTTTTGTCTTTCTCCACGTCCGCCTCCGAAGATCCTAAAGCTGGTTCCATATATTCTGTAGACAAAGGAGCAGTAAACACATTCAAGCATAAAAACATGACTTGGATGTTAGCCAAAATCCTGCGAAACGATGTTAAATCAGGTAATTCATCTTTCAAAGATCTTAACATTTCTTTCGAATCATCGTTAGATGCTCGTTTGGGGAAGTTAAGGCAATGCGGGTCTGTAATGTCCCCTTCCCAGCTGTGACCGTTTCAGTTGACCGTTGGCCTATTCCGGAGACCCGTAGGCTACGTGGATGGTGAAATTAGGGTTTCTTGGTTTTGAGGAGGTTGTTGCTTGAGGTTCGGGATTCTGTTTGCGGATTCTTTCTGGGTTTTCAGAGAGCTTCGCAGTGACGTGTTCAGTTTGGCATTCCGGGCAACTTTGCGAATTTACTATTTTTAGTAAATTCTATTTTTGGCAGTGGACAGTTTGGGTTCAGTTCAGTTGGTCCTCTTCTTCAGTTGGTTCAGCTGGCACTTCAATTCTTGGCCTTGGGCGCATATTTCTTGGAGAGATAAGTATTTTCATTATAATATTATATTTTAATATTATGCCCCTTGCCTAGCAGTACAACTTTAAGTTGTTTTAAAAGGGGAACCTTGAGGGTCTAGGCGTCATGGAGGGAATAAGTTATATCTTTAAATGTCAAATATTGAGATGAAGAAAGGGACGCCTATTGAGAGAATTGATTTTATTTTAAAAAGAAAATACAAAGTGAAATATTTCATGGGTGAAAAAGGACGCCATTCTTTGGAGGGAAAAAGTGAATTTGAAATTAGGGTTTGGGCGCCTTCTGAAGCTTCTAGATGTTTCTCTCTTGTCTATTTAATCAGGCCTCAGCTCTTCATTTGGTATCTTTTGTCTACTACACCGTTATGCTGCTGAATTGTCTTCAGGCACTCGCTTCGAGGAAAGCATCCCTCCTAGCATGGGCTCATCTTCTTGCTTGAAAGATAGCAACTAGTTGAGAAGTTAGCTTGTAATAGGTTTGAATTGCATTTCCAATTGAGTCATTGCATTTTGGGAGTTCTAGTTTACATTTTCTATCATATTTTGATGTTGCTGAATGTCATTGAGGAATGTAAGATTTGCTCGCAGCTCATGAAATAAAAATGCTATCCTTCTGGGTATTGAATCTATCAATCTGTTTATGTGGGGCGACCATTCTTGCCAATTTCCAGATTTTATTTGGGTCTTTCTGATTTTATAGAGGAAAATCGCCCTTGCAGCTGGGCCGTACCATCTTGAAGTGCATCGAAGTTTGTGCAAAATAAATAAGGCTTGTTTTGGGTGGTTTAGGAATTGCATCTTGGGCGCCTATATCAGTATAGTAATCTGCATTTGATTTCTCGTCAATAGGATGTGTTTAGAGGTAGATATGTACAATTT
Organism: Sequoiadendron giganteum; assembly: GCA_007115665.2. Taxonomy (NCBI): domain Eukaryota; kingdom Viridiplantae; phylum Streptophyta; class Pinopsida; order Cupressales; family Cupressaceae; genus Sequoiadendron; species Sequoiadendron giganteum. The sequence goes on from CM021107.1 coordinate 597,407,078, forward strand.
TGTGAGTTATTTTGTTGTTGTTCTGCATTAAATCTGTCAAATCAGTCATACCAGATTTAAGGGAGTTCATTAGTTGTGCGAGGGGTTGATATTCGAGAGATTGTGATTGTAGAAGAGGGATCTTATCTTGTTATAGCTTTGGAAGTTCTTACTCTCATGATATCTGGCAAGCTCTCTAATTTGCTGTAAGCTGAACAGTAGTACTGTCAGCAATTCATTCTCTTCATTTTGAATTTACATGTAATTCCCACTGAATAAGTGGAAGAGGCTGGCTTGCCGCCTATTTGCTTTCAGTTGAGTAGTTTAGGGACCCTCTGACCATATGCTCGCCATCCATTGGCGCCATTCTTAGTTAGGGTTACATTCTGTCATCATGCATTGATCCTCTGACCATATGCTCGCCATCACTCGGCGCCATTCTTGGTTAGAGTTCCTTCAGTTTGCATTGCATTGATCCTTTGACCATATGCTCGCCATCACTCGGCACCATTCTTGGTTAGAGTTCCTTCAGTTCGCTTTTCATAGATCCTCTGACCAATGCTCACACCTTGCCCACATCGGGATCCTGGTGTACATTCTGGTTAGAGTTACTTTCTGCAACGTTTTTGTTTGTGCTAACCTTAACGGGTGCATGTTGCATTGTAATCAATTGTAAAAAAAAATCAAAAAAATCTGCCCGGCTCATTACAGGGTCTAGGGGTGCGGACTTCCCTAGGCTGGCGGCCATTTTGAAGGCAGCTGTGGATGGACGACAGACAGGGCACGTTGACCTGCATGGTTCCACCTGCGGTAAGATTTGATTATAATTTGGGGCCCACTAAAGAGACCAATCTATTTAGCACGTGGGTCAAAATCAGTTTCAAGCTTTGGGAATGTTAAATCCATCATTTAGGCATGTGGGATTGGAGGGTAACTTGGCTGTTTTGAGGCTCCGTCGTTGAAACAGCGCAGGCAAAGTGGCACCCCGCAAGCAGCATCTCGCCATGCGGGATCCACGACCTCGAGAGATAGTGTCACCTTGTTATTGAAGTTCAAGAGTGTGGGCTGAAAGGTGCGGGAAGGCGTTGGGGTTTGGCTGTTTGAAACAACGTAGATGGGACGGAAGTCTGCCTGAGGAGGCCCGGATCATCGGGTCCGCAAAAGGCGTATGCATTAATCATTTGCCCATAGACAATCAAAGGGAAAAGGCAGGGTCGGGTTCTGCGTAGCGGGTGGACGGTAGCCTTTGGGCGTTTGGCATGACGAGAGCAAGACGAAAGTCCGCAAACGGTCGCTCGCAAGAGGAGGCTGCCTTGGTTTCGAGCTCGGACGACGGCTATGAACGCAGGGCCCAATGGGCGGACAAATGGGCTGTGAAGGCCATTTGAAACGACATACCACAAATGGAAACCTGCAGACAAAAGTCCGCAAGGAGAACTCCGCAATTTGTCGAGACTTAGGCATTTAGCGAAGTTAAGCTTGAATGTTGATAGCAGGGGCAAGAGCCGTGTAGCGGAAGGACGTGGTCAGATAGCTGTTTGAAACGATGGAGCTCAAAGGCATCCCGCAGGCAAAGGCCTGCGCATGCGGACCCAAGAGGGTCGAAGGGTCCACCTTTTGGGACTCAAGAATTTTGGTGAAGTCTACAACGGCCAAGTCGAGGGGGCTTCCCACGGGTACGGGCCTGATAGAGGTATCCACCGTTGTGCTAAAGTTCAAACATTTTAAGGGGAGGCGACGACGTGGTGAGGCTGCGGGCCCACAGCGCATGAACGCCCTTGTTCAAGAATGATCGCAACGACTTCAAGTTCCGCACATGGCCCGCAAGAGATTTTCAACAGATTTCAAAATTCTAAAAAGTGGGTTTTGATCACTAGGGCCTTAACTTACTGATTCCTAAGATTTCTTTCCAAGTTTTAGCAATTCTTACAGAAATTAAACAAAACTCAAAGGCAAATGGCGACGGAGGACCAATCTGTAAAACGCGATCAAGATGGTCGAACAACCAACGAGCGAAAGCTTTGAATCGGCAACAGAGCTGGGCGGGCACGATGGCGGCAGAAGCAACGAGCTCTGACAAGTCCTCCGAATGTTTGCAAGTGAAAATGATAGCTCGAAATGGGCTATTTATAGAAAATGCAACATTTAAAGCCCCTCATTAATGCGGGTACGATGGCGGCTGTTTTTGGTGAGTGTGCATTTCGGAAACGACGGTGGGAGTGGCGGAGTCCGCTCAGCGGACGACAGTCAAGAGTTAGCCGATGGGCGGTCGACGATGAAAACAACCATCGATGGTGCAGAAGGATGTCGCGTGAAGGCCGTTATGTACAGCTGGGGAGCTAGGGAATCCCACAAAGGACGGCCTGCATGGGCGGACCCGCATTGCTCCAAGGGCGGCAACTTTAAAGATTGAAGGAAAACAGCTAGGGAAGTTCCGCAAAGGCCTAAGGCCTTGAAAATTTGAGGATAGCATATCATGGTCAACTCAAAGTGACTCTTCTAAGATTCCTTGACCATTTAGGACTCAAAAATAATAGTGGGCACACAAAACGAGGTAGAGACAAAAGCGACCAGGCGAAGTGACAAAGAGAGGGTCCCTATTCCGAATGGGGCGTGTGTGCTATAGGCACAATATCCCCTAAATTGAGAAAATGTGGAAATGTCCCAGAATGCATTCGTAAAATATGGATTGTAGGAATGCATAGGGGATGCCTAACCATGCCCAAGGTGGCTGGGGATGTCTCAAACATCCCTCAACAATCCCAGGGACAGCCAATCAAGCCCTAGAAAAAAGCAATTTTTTATAATGTTTAATAAAAAATCATTTAGAACATTAAAAAAAGAAGGTGAATATATCATGACAGCAGCAATAAACATATCGTGACAGTAGTATAACAACAATTAAATTAATCATGATAGCAGTGACAAAAACAATTGTAGTGTGACAACAACAAATATATCATGATTCAGATTCATAGTTAATGATATAAGTTATATAACAGTTAACACTAACAGTAATAATTTGGATTTCTGATTTCATTGTTCAAAAAAGTCTCAAACTTTGAAATTCTTGATATGGTATTGGAGTCAGTTATTACTGTGAGCTGCAAAAGAGATTAAAGGTGCATTTGCCATGATTTGGTACAGTGTGGTATTGTTGATAAGTACAAACAAACAATTTTGTTTTGGAATGTGGTTGGCATGCAAGCTTCTAGAGACATCATTCAACATCATTTTAACATTTTCATGTTATATAGCTTCTGTTGTACTGCTGTTCATTAACTTATAGAAAATCTCTCTCTCTCTCTCTCTATATATATATATTTATATTGCTGTCCCCTTGCTGTCCCCAAAAAATGGCCCTGGAATTACTATCCTTGTAATGCATCCCGCCGTCCCCATCCCAGAATTGTCGTGGAACATAGATTGAATAACCTCACCCCATCTCTGAAATTATGAACTGCCTTATTTCTGTGGTGAGATCACAGGTCATGGTCTTACATGTGTCCCATATTCATTAGATTATAACCCTTTTGACAAAGACATAGTAATAGTTGCATGTGCCAATTTAATTAGAAAATAATAAGATAGAAACTAATGAATAACCTCACCCCATCTCTGAAATTATGAACTGCCTTATTTCTGTGGTGAGATCACAGGTCATGGTCTTACATGTGTCCCATATTCATTAGATTATAACCCTTTTGACAAAGACATAGTAATAGTTGCATGTGCCAATTTAATTAGAAAATATTCCTAACGCTTATTGAGTATTCAAGAACATTTCCACATGCTAGAATCATATTGAGTAGTCATATCTTCATTACAAAGAATTTGACTATGTTAAATATATTGCAGATCTTTCTACTAAGACTTTGAGCTTGATGTGTTGTACATCTTCCTTTGATTTGAAATCCCCTTGATAGAGTTAGTTGAGATGCACGTGAAAGAGGCTTGCACACTTTAAAATATGAAGATCAAGACACAACTTGCATTAATCCTTGCCACCTTCCAATTGCAATTGGGCGCATTGCCTTTTGAGTCTAGACTTCTATATATAAAGGGAACTAATTGTATTTGTGAGGTTGGAAGTTTTTGGGAATAAGCTGAGTGGATGAATTGGAAAGCCTAACTCCTATGCAATTAATTTGGTGGAGACTCTTCCTAAGTTATTCATCATAGTTTGCCGAATTTTCTCATTGTAAGAATTCTCTTGATCTTAATATATGTCTATAAATGAACTTACTAGTTATAGCTTTTGCAAGTAATTTGGCGATTATTTCCCTTGCTTCTTTCATTTTCAAACAATCAAGAGTTTGACATATTTCCTCAAACTCTTGCATCACTCTTGCTTTCATGTTGAGCTAGGACTAACAATAGTGTGCCCGGTTCTCTTGTGTTTGCAAGTTGAAACTGGGCAGGCCAATGGTTGCTTCTTGGATTAGCAACTTATTTTCCTGTTCTCTCTTTGTCTCTTTTCCCCCTTTTCTTTCCCATTTCCTTTCCTTGCTTTCTCCTTCCCTTTATCCTTTTCAATTTCCTTTTAGCGAGATGCATAACTACAATGGTAGTAAGGGGTGGAGTGTAATGGTGTGAACATGTTAACAAAAACTAAAACACAACTGACATATATTTAAAAAAAACTAAAAATTTAAAATAAATCTTACGTAAATAAAAATAAAATAACTCTTCAAATAAAAGTCGAAACAATGTAAATAAACTAAAATAATTCTTGTATAGTTCTAAAAAATAAAGTAACTCTTAAGTAGAAAAAATAACTCTTTTTAAGTAAATAGAAAGAGTTCTTCAAATAAAAATAATATAAACAAAGTAAAATAATTTCTAGATGGTTCTAAAAGAAAAGAAAAGAATTCTTAAATAAATATATTAACTCAAACTAATATCTCTTGGCATTTTATAGATAGATGTATTTAAGATATCTATACTAGTTAGTGTAGGCTAGACTAAGAGTAGATTATATTTATTTTTCTACTTTTCTTCTTACAAACACCTAGCAAAAAATGAACTAGTGAGCTATCATTTAATGTATATACTTAATTAATTGTATTTTAGACTAGCATACCTGGAGACCCCTTTTTATATTGCCCCTTGAAGCTATCCATGTATAGCCAAAACGTGGTGATCTTGAGACCTTGGGGAGATTCCTGTGCTTTCTTTCAAGAGAAGAGTTGGTTTCCATCTCTGGAGTTTGTAAGAACCCTTACAGATTCTAACTGAAATTTTTTTTCTATGCTGGTTTGAAAATTCTGATTTGCTCTTAACTTTGATTTCAACTAGGGTTTACTGTAATATGCAGATTGAAAGATTCTAAGCACAAATAGAAAGAAATAAAATTGAACATAGACTTTAGGCAATTAAATAGGGCACATAAATATATAGATGTACATACCCAACAAAGATAGCTTAACTTCTTATTTGATTTGAAGCTATTACAAATAGAGGGGGTTGGAAGTACAAACAGTCAGGTCTGATTTGAATTTCAGACCACCAATTACATCCACTTGTGCCAAAACACAAGTCCAAACCCTAGCGATGTGAAGTGGGATGATATGCCCAGCTGGAGATGACCAAAAATTGACTATAGCAGCCCACTGGAGATTGTAGATGTCCAAAAACTCTTCAAATATGATAATGAAGTATGCTTGAGGATGGCTGTAACAAAAAATTGGTTATGCCTGAAGCTGGAAATCGCCAAGATTATCCTTCTTTGCCACACAAACCTCTTGAAAATCTCCTATTAGCAAGTAGAGATGAAAGTGCCACCAAAACCAGGGCGCAATCTGCAACTGGAACTTTTCCAAAGAAATCTGTTTAAGCTTTGTGTTAAAATCTGTCTGAACTCAACTACTTAGTGGGATGGGGACATCACCATGCCACATAATTCAAGGGAGCACCACCTTGAATCGACTGAACTAATTTCAGTCAAGAGATCACTCTCTTCAAACTGTCAAAACAAGATAGTAACACAAAACATGTCTCTCTCCATCACCCAAGCCTTCTTAAATAAGGCCTTAGACCAAACCGCCCTAGGAATGAATCAGATTTGTTTTTAATAAAATATTTACTTTGCTTCAAGGCTAAGGTATCTAGCTCAAGTCATCCCAAAAGAGGATCTGATTTGCTCCATTAAAATATTCAATATCTTCTTGGCTAAATTTCCCCAAACTGCCTTAGGAAGATCTAATTGCCTTTTTGCCTTTTTGAGCATTGTAAAATTCCAATTTGGAAGCTTTTTTGAGCCGGCCAAGGAAGAGAATAGATTTGCTCTTAAAATATTAATTTTTGGTAGCTTCTTCCTTAAGTCACCTAAACCACCATAGGAAGGGGAATCTTCTAGAAACAGATCTGATTTGATGAGGTCGACTCACCTCCGTGTTTGCTGTGTCCTCCTTGTTAGCTTGGTCTTGCAAGTAGACCTTCTTGCTTGCTTTGACTTGAAGTAGACCTCCCTGCTTGCTTTGACTAGCAAGTAGACCTCCTTGCTTGCTTTGACCTCCTTGTGTGCTTTGAATTACAAGTGAACCAGGAGATAATGATAAAATAAGATCAACATTATGCTTTATTGGATTAAGGATAATTCCCTATTAATCCCCTAAATACATCTTACCAAAATTTAACTCTCATGGCCAAAATCATTCCCTTATCACGCCATCTAACCAGTAGGAATGTTGGATGGGCTAGAAGTAAGCTACCATGATGTCATTCTGGGAGTGGAGACATTACAGTCCTCCCTTCTCGACATTGCTTGTCCTCAAGCAATCAAAAATTAGGATGTTGAAGTATTTGTTCTCCTTCCCAAGTAGCATCCTCCATAGGCAAGTCTCTCCACTTAATAAGATATTCCTTGATCACCTTATTGCGTAGACTGTGTTCCCTCCAAATAACAATGGACTCAAGTTCTACTATCAACACTCCTTCCTCATCAAGAGGTGGAAGAATTGGTGAAGCAACTACATGCTGTCCCAATGCCCTTTTGAAGCATAATACATGGAAAATATTGTGGATTCTACTGCCTGCTGGTAGGTTGAGCTCATATGCTACCTCCCTAACTCTCCTCACAATCTTGTAGGGACCATAGAATCTTGGATTGAGTTTTTCCGCACCACTTCTCTTCAATGTACTCTGTTTGTATGGCTGAAGGCGCAAGAAAACCAAGTCATCTACCTCAAAAGTCCTCTCCATACGAGGTCTATTAGCATACATTTTCTGCTGATTCTGTGCTTGCTGAATATTATTCTTAAGTACCTTAAGGATGTCCTAAGTATCTTGTAATAACTCCTTGGCCTGAGGGGCTCTGTTGTCATCAAAGGCCAAGTCTATAAAAGATAGTTGGAGACATGCCCATCGACATGTGATAGGTGGTATTATAGTAGTATTCTCCTAAATACAACCATCTAATCCAAGTTCGCTGCTGCCCTGTGTTGTGACCTATTTCACACATCGCCCCATTGCAAATGGGGACCTCTAGTTGTTTGCCTTTTTTTAGGGTTTTGTCCTCTGTGTTGCAATTTCATGGGTTCATTTGTTTGAGAGTCCAGAGTTAGAATTCTGAGAATTACCCGAGTCAAGTTGAGATTTTAAGTCCGTATCAGTGCCTAGATGTCATGGAAGTGCTCAGAAGGTCCGGTAGACGAGGAACGCCATTGCTTTGAGTCAATTTTGACACTTCCTATTTTTTAGGGATTTTGTTTTTTTTGCTTTTTTGATTTTTTGCACTTTTGGACCTTTCTGGGACCTTTCTGGACTTCCTACTTTTTAGGGATGTGTTAATGGATGATAGCTTCGATCAGATATGAATGACAGTGATGCAAGTGTCATTGTCATTCATAAGTGATCGAAATTATCATACATACTATGATATTTCTAAAGGAAACATTTAAATCAAAATTATGAGCATTCATATAAATTCGATCATTCCCGTGATTTTATATTCTGCATTTGTTTGAAATCGGAATCCTCTTAAATGTCACCCGCCAGCATGTGGAAGGGTGCGTATGTGTTAATACATACATAACAAATAGCACTAGACTGTAGACAGCCCGCGTGCAAAGGGACACGTCCCTTGAGCGGACGCATCCCTTGGAGGTGGGCCTCTCCTCTTACATATAGGAGTTCCTTCATTGATATGCAAATATAGAAATCAGATAATGTTCTGCAATCAGCACATTCACAGTTAGAAGAATATTCTGGAAATCGCAGTTGGAAGAAAATTCTGGAAATTTCATTTTTACTTATAATTGTCTTACACAGAAATTCAAACTTAGTTTTTCTCTTAGGTATTAGGATCCTATTTTTAGGAAAGATTTGATTACATTTACATGGTATCAGAGCCACGTTGTGCGAATCCAAATCAAATCTAAAATCAGATTGCTCAAAAGAAATTCGTATTTTCTAAATCGAATTCACATCACATTCTTCATAATGTCTATTGTGATCAGATTTGAAAATCATCTCACAAGAGCAGATAATCTAGTATCACTTATGAGAGAAACTATTAGGGAACCAGAGGCTGAACCTAAGAAAATTGAGAACGTTATGTTCTACACAGCCCTTTCTAATCAAGTATTTGACAACACTCAAACTTGGGTAATTGATAGTGGTTCATCCCGTCACATCACAGGGTTCAGAGAACATCTAGACTCCATGACTGAAAAGTTTGATGAAGAAGTGACCATCGGGGATGATTCTGCATACCTGTAAAAGGGGTTGGAACATGCTCCATCAAGTTGAATTCTGGGATTTCTCTACAACTCACTGGAGTTATATTTGTACCTGGAATTAAGAGAAATCTTATATCCATCTCTGCCTTTGAAGACAATGGCTACATAGTTACATTTATGGATGGTAAAGTTCTAGTGTGGCCTAAAAACTCAACTATCAAGAAAGCTCATACCATAGGCATAAGACAAGGGTACCTTTACAAACTTTGCACTGAGGTTAAACAAGCCCTTACCCTTGACACTATTGATTCAAATGAAATCTGGCATAGAAGACTAGGTCACCTTCATTTTCGTGCCCTGCCTTCTATGGTAAAACTTGTTACAGGCTTACCCAAGCTAAAACTATCTCATGAGGGAACTTGTAAAGGTTGTGCCCTAGGAAAGAATACTAAAGGATCCTTCCAGAATAGCCTAAGTAAAACCCTTAATGTATTAGAACTGGTTCACTCTGATCTTTGTGGACCCATGTCTGTACCTTCTGAAGCAGGATTTCTTTACTATGTCATATTTGTAGATGACTTCTCTAGGAAAACCTGGATCTATTTCCTCAAATGCAAGGAGTCAATAGAAATCCTCAAAAATTTCGAGGAGTTTAAAGCCCTCATTGAAAACTTCTCCGGAAAGAAAATAAAAACCTTAAGGACAGACAATGGAAAAGAATATACCTCTGAGATCTTTAAAGAATTTTGCATGAGTACCGAAATTAAGAGGGAATTCACTGTCGCCTACAATCCTCAACAGAATGGGGTTGCTGAGAGGAAAAATAGAACCATTGTAGAAGCTGCCAAAGCAATGTTGCTAGACCAAAACATTGAAACGTCTTTCTGGGCAGAAGCCTCTAGGACTGCTGTCTATATCCAAAATAGATGTCCTCATTCTCATCTTGATAACAAAACTCCTGAAGAAGCCTTTACCGGCATAAAACCTAACATTAGCCATCTTAGGATTTTTGGCTGCCCTGTCTATATTCATGTACCCAAAGAGAAAAGATCCAAACTAGAACCTTCTGGAAAGAAGGGAGTATTTGTGGGTTATAGTGAAACCTCCAAAGCTTACATAATATTCATACCCAGGCAAAAACAAATTGAGTTGAGCAGAGATGTCATCTTCGAAGAAGACATTGCATTCAAGAGGGCAAGAAGTACAAGTGAAACAGAAACCTATTTCCCTAGGATACCTGAAATGGAACCTGCTCCTGAGATTCAGAGGGAGCATCCTGAGGAAATGCCACTTGAACCTCCTACCACTTCAAATGAGGACACAAATGACATTGGCAGAAAGAGACCACTCTGGGCCAGGAAGATGATCAAAGAAACAGAGGATCATGCATCACCTAAAGGAACGTTCAGGGAGAGTCAAAGACCCAAACGATTCTCTAGCTATGTTGCTTTAATGAACAACATCATAAACTTTGAACCTACCAGTGTTACAGAAGCCTTCAGACATCAACCTTGGAAGGATGCAATGACAGAGGAGTATCAGTCCATACTAAAGAATGATGTATGGGACATAGTGCCTAGACCAAAAGAGAAATCTGTTGTTTCTTCTAAATGGCTCTTCAAAATCAAGCATGCTGCTGATGGCAGTATAGAAAAACATAAAGCACGTTTCGTGGCTAGGGGCTTTTCTCAAAAGGAAGGCATTGATTACGAAGAAACATTTGCATCTGTTGCCCGTTATACATTAGTAAGAACAGTGTTAGCCATTGTAGTAGCTAAAGGTTGGAAGGTCCACCAAATGGATGTGAAAACTGCCTTCCTGAATGGGACCATTGAAGAGGAAGTCTACCTGGAACAGCCTGAAGGTTTTGTGATACATAAATCTAACTCACATGTGTGCAGGCTCAAGAAAGCTCTCTATGGACTTAAACAGGCTCCCAGGGTCTGGTATGAAAGAATTGACAGCTATCTCTTGGGATTAGGATTTTCCAAGAATGATGCCGACTCCAATCTATACTTCAAGGTAATCAAAGGTGATATGCTTATAATTATTTATATGTTGATGACCTGCTAGTAATAGGAGAAGATCACCTCATTGCTCAAGGGAAACAAGATCTAATCTCTGAATTTGACATGAAAGACTTGGGTATTCTTCACTACTTCCTCGGTTTGGAAGTATGGCAGAAATCAAAAGGTATTATACTAAATCAAGGGAAGTATACTATTGACATTCTGAAAAGATTTGGAATGTTGGACTATAGACCGATGTCCACACCCATGGAAAACAACCTTCACAAATTGAAAGAAGCAGCAGCAGAATCCAAATGTGCAGATCCGACCCTTTATAGATAGATGATTGGATCCTTGATGTATTTGGTTAACACCAGACCTGATATTTGCTATGCTGTAAATGCCCTCAGCCAGTTCATGTGTGAACCCAAGGAAATTCACTTGATGGCTGTAAAACATATCTTTAGATATCTTCAAGGGACCATTAGATATGGGCTTCATTACAAAAATGATCCACTAGAACTACATGGGTACTCAGATTCAGATTGGGCTGGAAGTGTAACTGATCGAAAAAGCACATCAGGATGCTGTTTTAGGTTGGGATTAGCTATGATCTCCTGGATTTGTAGAAAACAATCGTCAGTTGCACAGAGCTCAACAGAAACTGAATATATTGCAGCCTTAATGGGTGCAAGAGAAGTAGTGTGGCTTCGAAAATTGATTGTGGGACTCTTTGGTGAGCCCTTCAATCCTACGATTATTCATTGTGATAATTAGAGTTGTATAAAGCTCTTTGTGAATCCTGTCTTTCATGACAGATCTAAACACATTGAGATCCCCTATCATTATGTGAGAGATATGGTGGAAAGGAAAGTGATTTAGTTGAAGTATATTAGTACTAATGATCAAACGGCAAACATCTCACCAAGCCTCTCTCTCGGATCAAGGTAGAGCACTTTAGGAAGAAACTTGGTATGGTTGAAATGTAATTTGTTATTTATGTTTGAAATACAAATTGTTTAGAAATTGTACTAATATATAAAGATGTTTAATGTGTAAACTCTTTTGTCATATGTGGGACTCATATGACTTTATGGGCCTACTCCCCTTGTGTACATTATCGAAAGGTGACGATCTTTCTGATAATGAACACTTGTATTGGACATTGTAAAGTGACGACTCTACAATGATGAACTATCATGATAGATATCATATGACTTGATATCTGTGGACATGTCATGATAGTATCTCTTAGATACCTTGATGGATATCATGAGACTTGATATCTGAAGATCATTGTGATCTATAAAGAGATAATCATGGTGGATGATTATATCCGTGGATATACCATGAATTATGGTAGACATCATGAGACTTGATGTCAGTGCACATACCATAATGAATATGTGTATGAAGAATGTCATGTGACTTGACACTTTCAGAAGCATATCATATCTTCTGATATCACGAGTTAGGTGATATCACTTTTGGAAGTTATTCTTCCTAGTTAAAGAGGGAGTGTTGAAATGATGAAAAATGTGTTATGAAGAATGTCATGTGACTTGACAACTTTGAAAAAACATGCCATATCATATGTGAAGGTGATATATTGGCTTATTTGACTTGAAATATCTTCCCTAGCTAAGAGGGAGTGTTAATGGATGATAGCTTCGGTCAGATATGAATGACAGTGATGCAAGTGTCGTTGTCATTCATAAGTGATCGAAATTATCATACATACTATGATATTTCTAAAGGAAACATTTAAATCGAAATTATGAGCATTCATATAAATTCGATCATTCCCGTGATTTTATATTCTGCATTTGTTTGAAATCGGAATCCTCTTAAATGTCACCCGCTAGCATGTAGAAGGGTGCGTATGTGTTAATACATACATAACAAATAGCACTAGACTGTAGACAGCCCGCGTGCAAAGGGACACGTCCCTTGAGCGGACGTGTCTCCACACGTGGAGACACGTCCTCTCAAGGGACGCATCCCTTGGAGGTGGGCCTCTCCTCTTACATATAGGAGTTCCTTCATTGATATGCAAACATAGAAATCAGATAATGTTCTGCAATCAGCACATTCACAGTTAGAAGAAAATTCTGGAAATCGCAGTTAGAAGAAAATTCTGGAAATTTCATTTTTACTTATAATTGTCTTACACAGAAATTCGAACTTAGTTTTTCTCTTAGGTATTAGGATCCTATTTTTAGGAAAGATTTGATTATATTTACAGGATTCTTTTTGCTTTTTCTATTTTTAGAAAGTCCCGAGGTTTTAGTGTCCCATAGATCATAGAGTCAATGTTCATCTTATGACTGTTATCCACAGTTGTAGCTCAGTGAGAAGGCCCACTTCAGACGGGCAAATGATGCTTTTCTCATGTACATCACCAGAATACTCCAAGGAGGAACTCAACAGAGGGTGACTCATGAAGCTAAAAGCCTAATCAACAAGTATGGATCCCGGTTCATCCAGTTACCGGGACTCACGTACATCAGGGTTCAGGGATTCAATGGAAGTCCTTACCGACTTCCAGTCTATCCCTCTAATAGAATGGTCTTGTTGGAAGTCCTAAGGTAGTTAGAAACATACCAAAACCTACAAAGGTCAAAGCAGAAGGCGGCCATCACTTTCCCGTTCTTCATCGGAAACATGCTAGAATCTTGTCCTTCGACACAAGCAGCTGAAAGTGCTAGGTTGGAGATAAAATGGTTCCGGTTCACGACTTACCGGTCCAAAGAGAATTTTGATCCTCACCACCACATTGGGACATTGAACAGAAAGACGTATAAGCATAGATTGGACCTGGAGAACTTCTGGGTGGATGTTGCAGATGAACATGAGGCCATAAACTGGCTATGGTTCAGATTGCCAACGAGCCTTATTAGAATGACTGAGCTCTGCCGTGTACCTGATCAACTCGAGGATGACGGAGACTATGTCCAACCGTGCTTTGATGAGAGTTGGCCTCTTCCTTCTGTGAAGTGGTTAGATCCCGAGATTGTGGATTTGAATACCTTGATGAGGTCGGTGGTCAAGTATTCTGAGTGGTGGGTTGACCAGCAGGCTGAAGAGTTAAGACAAAGGAAGACGACACTCACTTATGACTTGTCGAGTGAGATGGAATCTTACTCCTCAAATGCAGAAGCATCCCACAGTGCCGAGTTGATTGAAATTACTAACTCCAAGAAGAGGAAGGAGGCAGCTACAAATGCAAATCTTGTTCAAAAGAAACAAAGGGTGGAGCCATCTCGTTCCACTGCATCCAAGAATATTGATGAAATAGTGGCCACTACGGATGATTCATTGGTAGACATGAGAGTTCCTTCCCTGATTCATGAGGGTAATATTGAGCCAATCTAGCTAGACGACGATGAGCCACCATCTCCTACGAGCACAAAAATACTAGATTCAGAGAATGAAATGGATATCCAAAATGATGAATTCCAAGAGGGAATGATTTCCACTCTTAAAGGAATTTTGGATATTCCAGGTGGAGAAAACGTTCAAGAGGAGAACGACATTGAACAACCCACAATTCTTGACTAGTTGAAGGAAAGACTGAAGACACAGGTGCCAGTTGAGACTTAGAAGGAAGATGATGCTGCAAATTTCTTGGCTAGGTTAGAACAAGTTGCCGTAAAGAAGCCTGCCAAGAAATTCTCCACGATCAAGAGGGATGAAGCCGATAGTTGTTCTGTGCATATTGCAGTACCGACAGTAGACAAGCCACAGGAAGATATTTCTCCCCACGAATACGTCATCACCACTGTTGACTTGGGCCCAACGACAAAAGGCCAAGAAGTTGAAGAGTCGGATAACTCAGTCTCTACTATCAAGGCAAGACTAGAGAAGGAAGTGGCAAAGAAGAAGGAATAAAAGGAGGAGGTCGAGCGCCTAAAGGAGTACATTCAACACCTGACCAGACCGCTCATTCAGGGTGATGCAGTAGCTCCTCCTCTTCTAAAATCCTCACAGGAAACGACCAAGGACATTGAAGAAGATATGGTCATGGCTAAGGAAGCCAAGGAATGGATGGCAAGTAAAAGCACAAAAGCAACTGCATTCCTAGAGAGGTTGACACTGGCCTACGGACAAACTTCCTCGTTGCTTTCCAGACTTGTTGTCATGAAAGAAGTTTGGTATAAGCTTCCGGACATTTTGGATAGGATCATTTCTTCCTTAGAGTGTTGAAGGGAGTTCCAAAACAGGAGTTGATCGACGAGAAGATAATTGCAGCTGGCCTCGCTTACGACTTCCACACCTGGCATTGGGCGTTGACAACATGGGGTGAAGTCTTGGAAAGAGTGAAGTCTGATGGAACCAAAGTTGAAGAGCAAGTTAAGGAGATTCAAAATAAGATTTTCCTCAAAGCTGTAGATATGCTTGATAAAGAGATCATCCGAGAGAATGACTTACAGCTGGAAAATATAAGGCATAGAGTCTAGAAAATCTTCCTCTCCATCACAGGACCGATTTTGAGACAAAATTTAACTAGGGTGGCGAACCTCTCATCTATCCAAGACACCTTCAATAAAAATGAACTAGAATGGGAGAATGCCTTTGCCGGATATGCCGAAGACTTAGACGGGTTGGAATTCAGAATCAACATGCTGTTGCACATCACTATGGAAGAGATCATGCCGATCGTGTCTAGGTTCATCGAACACACTATTGTTTGAGAGGATAGGAATGCACCTCCTTGAAAATAGCTCCTGACGCCACTTGTCTCACATGCAATTAGTGTTAGTGATATTTTGGAAACCCTAATTAGGGTTGATATGTATTGATCTTGGCCATTGATTTTTTTGAATATAACTCTATATAAACTCTCGATCTCTCATTTTCATTTTGTGAAGAGAGTAGTATGAAATTGTTGCACATTGCTACTTCCGATAATAAAAGCTCTTATGCATGATTTGCTTTGAATCCCTTTTATTGTCAAGTGGTTTGCAAGGTTGCATATCTCCTTGAACACTAGATTAGAATTAAAGTAGAATTTGATTTGAATGTTTGTTAAATGAATGAAAGATTTGATAGTGTTGATTGGGGAGACTTAGCTCATACTTTCTTTGAAAAGATGATTTTTATTCAATGCATAAAGCTAGCCTAAGCTTTTAATTATGGATGCTTAACTTCAGTCTGAATGAGTATTGTTCAAGACATGAAAATTATAATCACACCCCTTGAAGATTACACCCACTTTGTGTAGTTGTTCTAGGGAGGCAAAGCAAAGTGTGGTTACCAGTTTCACCGAATCTCTATCGTCTCTTGAATTCTTAGGAATAGATTAGAGGCTCCTAAACCCTTATCTTTTTTACACTTTTTTTTTTTTTAAGTCCTAAAATTGAAAAGCCCCAATGGAAGGAGCATTCAATGTTAAAATTGTCTAAGTCCTAAACTTGTCAATGATTTCTAACATAAGTCCCTTTGTGTATTACTAACATATCACAATGCCCATTGAGCTTATCCACATGTCAAGACCTGGCAAAAGAAACCTTGGAGTTGCCATATGATCTTCTCGCAATCTTAGCATACGCGGTGATTTTGTTCAAGAGAGGATAGAGTGTCTTTGGACATTTTATTCTAAAGTGTCTGGTGGATGATAAAACGTACACCAACACCCCTGCAACATAGTTGCGAAGATAACCCTCAACCCATTTATTGACGATCTCTATCTGCCCATCTGTTTGTGGGTGATAGTTGGGGCTTGGTGTCAACTTTGTACCAACTAATCAGAAAAGATCCTACCAAAAAGCACTGAGAAATCTACTATCCTGATCACTGACTATGGTCTTAGGAAGACCATGCAATCGGAACACCTCTCGAAAGAACAACTCCGCCACCTGTAGAGCTGAATAATCAGAAGATATAGCATAGAAATGTGCATATTTGGTCAACCTAATAACAACCACAAATATGCAATCTTGTCCATGAACCTTCGGAAGACCTGTAATGAAGTCCATAGATATACTCTCCCACTTCTGCTCTGGAATAGGCAAAGGTTGTAGGAGTTCTGCTGGAAAGGTATGCTTCGACTTGTTCTGCTGACAAGTCAAGCACTCTCTAACATACCGCATGACATCATCTTTGAGACCCTTCCATGAGAATCTCTCTTTGACTTGTCTCTAGGTTTTGAAGAAACCTTGATGCCCTGTTGTAGGTATGTCATGAATGGCTTGTAATATTTGTTGTTTGAGCTTGGATTCAGGTACGAGGAATATCCTATCCTTATAATAGATCACATCGTCCACAACTCGATATCTATCATCCTTGATTCGTCCATCCATGATCTCGCATTCAATTGTAGACTTGGAGTACTCAACTAAAAGTTGAGACTTCCAATCTACTGATATCTCACTCAAAGAGCAAAGGGAAGGCCTCCTGGAGAGCGCATTGGCAACCACATTCTTCTTGCCCTTAACATACTCGATGTCAAAATCGTAGGCCTGTATCTTGCTGACCCACTTTTGTTGCCACTCATTAAGGTCCTTCTGCTCTAAGAAGTATCTCAAACTGTTATGGTTTGTCCTAACCACAAATTTGCCACCTAGTAAGTATTGTCTGAACTTGGCCAATGCATGCATGATGGCCAACATCTCCTTATCGCAGGTGGAATATAACCTCTTTGCATCCCATAGTTTCCTGCTCTCATACACAATAGGATGACGATTTTGCATCAATACAACTCCTAGGCCCTCTCTTGAAGCATCACACTCCAAGACAAAAGGCCGAGTAAAATCAGGCAGTACCAACACATGACAAGATGTCATGTCCCCTTCTCGTTGACATCTCTCAGAGCACAGGATTAGCCTATCATATGACCCTCGTAGGCTGATAGACTGGATAGAGGGTCATGTTGGAGCTTGGCTCAGCTTCAGTTGGCAGAGTTTGATTAGTTGGCTTTCGTTCGGGCTCGTTCGGACACTTCTTGCATAAGTTGCTATTTTTAGCAGTTATTGGCAGTCAGCGTGGGACCCCTGCTATTTTTAGTAGTATGGATTGTTGGTGTTCAGAATCACTTCAGTGTTCGTCAGCTTCAGACGGATCAGGCATCGGATGAATAATGAGAGAGATATTAATATTTAATTGAATTAATTAAATATTAATTAATTGGAGATTATAATATAAAGTTATAATATTTTATTATAACTTAAGTGATTTTGATAAAGGGGTCGCCCATCATCAGAAAGGGGCCATTTGAAGATTAAATTTATAATTTAATATTTGAGCTGAGACTATTGAAAGAAATTAAAAGAAGAGGTCGAATTATTTAAAAATTCCCTATCTTTAAGGAATTCGCACTTTTGAGGGATATAGTGCATTTGCCTTGGGATTCGAGCCATTATGCATATTGAGTTATTGAAAATTGATCAAGTTTGGTCTGAGCAAGAAGCTTTAGGGTTTCAGTCTCGAATTCATTGGGGAACGAGCCATCTCCATTGAAAGCAGTTCAGAGGGTGTGAGATATCACCTGATTTATTGCCAGATAAGAGATTTCTTCATTCAGGAGAAATTACAGAGCATCACAGATCATCCATCTTCAGAGGTTTTGTTCAGGGTTTCATTCAGCAGGCATATATTCATCTTGGCGCCTATTTCTATTGATATCTGGAGGTTCTTGGGGAAGCCGTACCTTTTATTTATGCTGCTGCAGCCGTACCATCTGCTGACAGGCCGTACCACCATTAATAAGGGCGTATTTTCTCTTTGAAGAAAATCGCTTGCTTTTGGGTCAGTTTGCCCCTACTATCTTGGGCACTTATATCCCTGGCACTATTCTGGATCTTCTGAAGGAGGGAGAAAGTAGTTTTATAGCAGCCGTACCAGTTATTTCTAGTTGCTGATTACCAGGTTCTTTTATTAAAATATTGTCATTTCCTTATTGCATGCTACCAGATCTTTATTGTATTGATTTCCATTTGAACAATAAAAGATGCACCTTCAGTAGAACTTGAATTTCCTATCTATATTGGCAGTTTAGGAGTTTATTTGAATTTATTACCTATTTTATGCAAAATCGCATTCTTCATTATTTATGCAAAAACACCAAAAACATCAGAAAACGCAAAAAACAAACAAAAAACAGTCAGATTTCAGAGATAGCGGAAACAGGGGTTTCTACACAAGAGCTCATAACATCCTTAAGCGGATCAAATACTGCCTGTGCCTCATCTGTCCAACTGAATGCCCCTTCCTTGGTAAGATCTGTAAGAGGTGTTGCCAATTGTGAAAACCCCTTTAGAAATATCCTGTAGTAGCTGCATAATCCCAAGAGACCTCGCAAATCAGAGACATTCCTTGGAGGTGGCCAATCCAGTATGGCTCGAATCTTCTCCTGGTGCACCTAAACTCCATTAGCACCAATCACATGGCCCAAGTAGAGAATCTCCTGTAGTCCAAGCTCACATTTGGATGCCTTAGCAAACAGAGATTGAGCCTCCATGATGCCAAGTACTTCATCTAGATGTCTAAGGTGCTCATCCCAAGATTTGCTAAATATCAGAATGTCATCAAAGAATACCAAAACAAACTTACACAACTGCTTGTTAAATATATGATTCATGCAAGATTGAAAAGTAGCATAGGCGTTGATGAGACCAAAGGGCATAACAAGAAACTCATAGTGTCCAAAATGGCACTTGAATGCTATCTTGTGAACATACTCTGCTCGGACACGAATCTGATGGTATCTTGATCTGAGATCAATCTTAGAAAAGTACACGGCCCTGTGTAACTCATCTAGAAGCTCATCGATCTTGGGAATAGGGTCTATTTTTTATGATCTTTTTGTTCAAGGTCCTATAATCAATGCACATTTGTAGAGTCCCTTCTTTCTTCTTCACCATAACTACTGAAGAAGCAAAGGGACTAGATGATGGTTGAAAATGTCCCATCTCAAGAAGCTCCTTAATTGTTTTCTCTATCTCCTCCTTGAAATGCCTAGGATGTCTATATGGTGTTGTAATGACTGGCTTAGAGCCCTCCTCCATCTCTATGACATGCTCAAATCCACGGTCAGGAGGTAACCTGGGTGGTATGTTGCAAAACACCATGCTACGCCTATCCAAAACCTTCTGAATATCCACATGGTGATGTGGCGTATCTTTAGAAGGAGATTCAGATGAAGCGAAGCATTGGGCTGCCCATGCCATATCTCCATGCCTGAAAAGTCTCTCCATCCTTCTAACTGAAATCACTCTAGGCTTTCCATCTGATAAAGCTTTCAACACAATTTTCTTTCCATCCGCTATGAACTCCAACTCCATCTTGTGAAAATCCTTAACGTACCTCCCAAGAGACTGGAGCCATTGGATATCTAGTACCACATCTATCTCACCCAGACCAAGCATATAGAAGTCATCTGTCAATGTGTAATCTCCCATCTGAATGCTTAGTTGTGAGACTTTCCTCATACATCTTATGTCAAACCTATCGACCATTGTTACGTGAAAACCTAGAAATTCCTCAGCATGAGGACCTCTCCTAGCCACCTATCCTTCATCAATGAAGTTATGCGTGGATCCATTGTCTACCAAGCAAACAACGCACTGTCCATTTAGAAATCCCTTCATACAAAAGGAATGATAACGTGGAACTCCTGAAAGTGAAGCAATAGTAACTTCTTGAAGATCATCATGCTCCTTCGGTCCAATATGAGGCTGATCCTCATGTTCTTCCTCGCTCTCTGAATCTGTATTTGGAATCTCATCATCATCAAATACAACCTCAATAAGATGTGCTTTGCCTCTCCCAAGGCATCGATGACCAGGTTCCCATGGTTGCTTGCAAGTGAAGCATAGCTTTTTCCCTCTGAGTTCATTCCTCTCTTCGTTGATTGCTGAAGGTGGTGTAAATTTGGACTTATTGGATGATTTCTGATTTGATTTGGAATTCTTGAAGTTCTTCTTTTGACTTTGAAATGGAAAGGGGTAAGTGTCCAAGTCCAGTGCAAGCTCTATTGCATCATACAGTGTCTTAGGTTGTGAGCCTTCACCAAGCCTCGTAATATGTAACTTAATCCTTCTACAAAGAGCATAACAACCCTTTTCTTGGAAATTTCAGGAACCATAACAGCAATCTTCTAAAACTCATTGATATAGGAATCCACTCTACCTTCTTTTTTCAGTTGTTCCAAGTCTCTGTAGTAGACCTCTATGTCCTTCCTGTCAAATCTGGCAATGAGTTTGCGAGTGAACTCATCATAGGAAGTAATCATGTCATGCCTTTGTGACACAAGTCCATGGTGCCACCAATCATATGCTATGCCCTCTAAGTGCATAGTAGCAAACTGTATAGCCTTTTCTTCACTCATAGGCTTGAGTGTAAGAAAGGTATCAAGTTTATGTATCCAAGCATGTACACCCATCCTCTTGCTGCCACCAAAATTATGGAGGGGAATTTTGTTCAATGCATCTTTGTATTCTTTGGGCTCCTTCTAGGATTTCTTCTCTTTTTTTGTTCTTCTTCTTGTCCTTTTGATTCATGAACTGGTTCAGATTTATGGCTGATTGAACAACATCAGGAAGAGCACGGTACTCATTATATGCTGCCATGATATCTTCAGAGACTTCTATTGCTTCTTCTTCTGAAGGTAACTCCTCTCTTGTAGGAGTGAAAGTGGGTCGAAGAGGTCTATCAGGAGTGGCTGCAAATTGTCTCCTTGTATTACTTCTTCCACTACTTTCACTACATGCCCTTCTAGACCTCAAATGATTGATCCTCAACTGTTCCACAACTGCAATCAGGTTATTTTGAAATTGCTGGAGCACTTGTTCTTGCTGCTGTGCAAATGCTTGTAGGAAATGATCAATATTTCCTCTTCTAGGACTGGCCATTTCTGAAGATGAACTTGAAGATGAACTTGCCAATGGATCACCCCCAACTTCTTGTGCTCTTCTTCTAGTGATATACCTTTGTGGTTCAACTTCGAACGACTGCATAACCCAAAGGATGGCAAGGTCGTGGCATGGATACCACTGTAAGAACCCTTATTGATTCTAACTGATTTTTTTTTTCTATGCTGGTCTGAAAATTCTGATTTACTCTTAATTTTGCTTTCAACTAGGGTTTACTGTAATATGCAGATTGAAAGATTCCAAGCTCAAATAGAAAGAAATAAACTTGAACATAGACTTTAGGCAATTAAATAGGGCACATAAATATATAGATGGACATACCCAGCAAAGATAGCTCAACTTCTTATTTGATTTGAAGCTGATTACGAATAGAGGGGGCTGGAAGTACAAACAGTCAAGTCTGATTTGAATTTCAGACCACCAATTACATCCACTTGTGCCAAAACACAAGTCTAAGCCCTCGCTATGTGAAGTGGGATGATATGCCCGGCTGGAGATGACCAAAAATCGACTGTAGCAGCCCACTAGAGATTGTAGATGCCCAAAAACTCTTTGGATATGATAATGAAGTCTTCTTGAGGACTATTGTAACAAAAACCTGGTTATGCCTAAAGCTGGAAATCGCCAAGGTTATCCTTCTTTGCCACACAAACCTCTTGAAAGTCTCCTATCAGCAAGTAGAGATGAAAGTGCTACCAAAACTAGGACACAATCTGCAACTGGAACTTTGCCAAAGCAATTTGTTTAAGCTCTGTGTTGAACTTTGTCTGAACTCAACTACTTAGTGGGATGGGGACATCACCATGCCACAAAATTCAAGGGAGCACCACCTTGAATCGATTGAAAACTAATTTCAGTCAAGAGATCTCTCTTTTCAAACTGTCAAAACAAGATAGTAACAAAAAACATGTTTCTCTCCATCACCCAAGCCTTCTTAAATAAGGCCTTAGACCAAACCGCCCTAGGAATGAATCTGATTTGTGTTTAATAAAATATTTGCTTTGCTTCAAGGCTAAGGTATCTAGCTCAAGTCGTCCCAAAAGAGGATTTGATTTGCTCCATTAAAATATTCAATATCTTCTTGGCTAAGTTTCCCCAAACCGCCCTATGAAGATCTGATTGCCTTTTTGCCTTTTTGAGCATTATAAAATTCTAATTTGGAAGCTTCCTTGAGCCAGCCAAGGAAGAGATCAAATATTCTCTTAAAATATTAATTTTTGGTAGCTTCTTCCTTAAGTCACCTAAACTGCCATAGGGAGGGGAATCTTCTAGAAACATATCTGATTTGATGAGGTCGACTCACGTCCTTGTTTGCATTGTCCTCCTTGTTAGCTTGGTCTTGCAAATAGACCTCCTTGCTTGCTTTGACCTCCTTGTGTGTGCTTTGACTTACAAGTGAACCAAGAGATAATAATAAAATAAGATCAGCATCATGCTTTGATTGGATTATGGATAATTCCCTCTTAATCCCCTAAATACATCTTACCAAAATTTAACTCTCATGGCCAAAATCATTTCCTTATCACGCCATCTAACCGACGGGAATGTTAGATGGGCTAGAAGTAAGGCACCATGATGTCATTCTGGGAGTGGAGACATTACAAAGTTGGTGATCCCTATGTCTGTGTCATTTGACTCATCAACAAGTTGATGCTAGGTTTATGCTACAGAAACCATTGTCCAATTGACATTTAGTAATTGATGAAATCTATGTTTGTAATTTGCTAAAGTAAGCTGCAAAAAACATTTAGTTGAGCTTTCAATTGGCGAGACTTGTCTTTATAAACTATAGTTGTGAATATATTTAGTTATTTATTTCCTGAAATCATGTAGTGTTCATCCATTTAATTCTTTCGTTTTCATGTAGTTTTGTTGGTTTCTGCTTTAGCCAATAGCAAGCATCCTTCTATTTTCCATTCAAATATCTATGTTGTGGCCAAATATTGGTCTTTGCTATAACTAGTAGGATGTTGAGTTTTATCACTTATGCTTAATAGTTTCTCTTCCTTGATTTTTTTTTTTTTTTGTAGGGATTGGTTGTTAATATTCTAACACTAGCATTTGGGACAAAAACATAATCAATTAGTAATTTACATTTAATGCAAAACTCCTTTTGAAATCTTGTATAGTGTGCATACATGTGAATACTCTTTATAGTTTTAGTTTATGTTTACTTAGCTCTTAGGGAGCTTTCCCTTCCAATTTGAAGAATAGTTTAAGTATATGTAATGTTCTATGTTACCCCAAGCCTTTGGGATGAGGACAGCAAGGGATGGGGGGACGTGTTTTAGGGACGGGGATGACAGGGGATGACTATTTAGAAAATAGGGAAAATTTAAAAAACATAGAAAATTTCAAATATTCATTTGATAGCATTGATAAGGCCTAAGGCATCATTCTTTGGTGGCGTTGAAAGGTTTTTGTAAATCTTCTATGGTGTATCATGCCTCTTCAATGCATGTGATCCTCTTCTCTATTCTTGAGTCATTTGAATTTTATAGGGATAAATGCATTGCAACTCCAATGAATCAATTAAGGGAGTATGATGATTAATTCTAGAATTGTTTGCACAAAGGATGATCAACTTACATCCTTAGTGGTGTTGAAAGGTTTTTGTATATCACCATGCTATCAAAATTGTGTTAGGTTGTTACTCACTATCCTATCATTCCTTGGTGGTGTTGAAAGATTTTTGTATATCTGCTATGGTGTATCATGCCTCTTCAATGTATTGGATCCTCTTCTCTATTCTTGAGTCATCTGAATTTTGTAGGGAATAAATGCATTGCAATTCCAATGAATCAATTAAGGGAGTCTGATGATTAAGTTTAGAATTGCTTGCACAAAGGATGATCAACTTGCATCTTTAGTGGTGTTGAAAGGTTTTTGTATATCACTATGCTATCAAAATTGAGTCAGGTTGTAACTCACTATGCTATCATTCCTTGGTGGTGTTGAAAGGTTTTTGTATATCTGCTATGGTGTATCATGCCTCTTCAATGCAATAGATCCTCTTCTTCATTCTTGAGTCATCTGAATTTTATAGGGAATAAATACATTGCAATTCCAATGAACCAATTAAGGGAGTATGATGATTAAGTCTAAAATTGCTTGCACAAATGATGATCAACACGCTTGCGTAGGGAGACATCGGAGCAAACTCAACCTTTTGTGGGACCTTCCTTCTATGGTTAATATGACATGTTTTGATTAACCATTTTAAATGTTAAGTAGCTCCTCTGTGACTCTAAATTGCTTTTTGGAAATATTTTTTGAGTAGCAATTTGAGCCCTTTTGACCACAACCCCAAGGACTACCTGTTGGTAGCTTGATATTTTCAAATGCATCAAAATTGCTCTTCAAATTGATGATAAATAACTACATACCATTGAGTTAGAAACTAATAGCTACTACATATAACCAAATTGTTGTGGAATATACTTGCAAAATGACGCAAATGAGCTCTTTTTTTGGTTTTGAATGTTATAATGCTTTTTTTAGGTTTAGGTTTTATGTAAAGAAGTGTGGGGGCCTACCCTTTATTTTTTTACTTTTATGTTTTAAACAAAATGGAATGAAAACTTGTCGTCCCTTGTCGTTTTCAGGACTTTTATAAATGTCCATGGGAGGATTCTATATTTAAAAAAAAATTGGGGATGGTGTGGGGACGTTTCTGACGTATCCTCGTATCCTTGTAGGAGAAACATAACTTATTTTTGCGCAACTCATTGCTTGTCTCAAAGTCCAACTTGGGTGGTGTAGTCTTAGGCTGATTGAATGTTCTCCTAAATGGTTTTACTCTGGAAACTCTTCTTTTGGGACTGATGTGTAGGATGTGTAGTTTCAAGATCAAGAGCTATTTCAATAGCATCTTGTAGTGTACTAGGCTTGAAAGCCTTCACCAAACCCCTTAAATTTACATTCAAACCCTTTGTGAATGGCATTACAACTCTTTTTTTTGACATATCAGGAACCATAACAGCAAATTTTTGGAACTCATTGATATATCATATAGCTATCAACATCACCATTATGTCTAATCAATGCCAACTCATGGAAATACATCTCTACATCCTTCTGATCAAATCTAGCAATCAATAATGTTGTTGAACTCATCATATGAATGATTCAATGCATGATTTTGTGTTACCAAACCATGATGCCACCAATCATAGGCTGCCCCCTCCAAATGTAAGTTTGTAAACTTAATTGCCTCCTCTTTTGGCATGGGTTTTAGTGTAAAAAATGTATCTAGTTTGTGTATCCAAGCACGTGTCATGCTTTTCCACTACCATCAAAATTAGGAAGAGTTAATTTGCTCAAGGCATTCTAATACTCCCTATGTTGGCCTCATGGTCTTTGTTCCTAGTTTGTTTTTTTCTTATCTTTCCGCTGGTTTATATATTGGTTTAATGATATCTCATTTTGAATTTCATCGGGAAGTGTATGGTACTCATCATATACTGCTATTAACTCATCAACCAATGGATGCTCTTCTTCAGGTTGTAATGTTTCTTCATCCTCCCTTGGTGTGAATGTAGATTTGAAAGGTCTACCTGAATCACTTGTACTGGCTTCCCTTGGAATGTTGTTACCCGCATTACTAACTTCCTTTGTAGTATTCTGATTCACCATGAGGGAATTCATATTCTGTGACATTTTCCTAATGGCTGTAATCAACTGTTGTTGTGACTGCATAAATTGTTGCATCGTTTGTTGTTTCCCCCGTGCTAGATTATTCAATATATTTTCTACACTAGGCTGGTCAAATCTCCTCTCAGTCCTATCTCGAGGACTCTCATTACCGAAACCCACCATTGACTCAACTCATTTTGTGACTATATGTGGCTACTTTGTTGCTAGGGCAGCTGAAAAGGTATCCTCTTCTAGATATGGCTCAACAAATTGGAATTGTTTCCTTTTTTCTTCTCTTTCTGTGTATCATTTGGGCATGTCACTAGTGTACATAACTCTCCAAGCTGGTAGGACTTAGGCCCTGATACCATTGTAAAAACCCTCACCAATTTATGCCAAATTTTTCACGTTTTAGTAGGGCACACGAATTTTGTCAAACATTTTGCAAGTATGTTGTTCCAGGTCATATTTCAACTTGTTTTGTAGGTATTTGTGTATAACCTCATTCGATTTTTCCAATAATCTAGAGTATAACATTCATCATAAATTTACCATAAAACATTGAACAAGAAACTTAACTTATTTATTTGTACCTGCTGTTGCAAATATTATAAGCAGAGATTTTCACAAAAATTATCTAAGAAATTTACAACTTGAATATTTTATTAAGCTGACCTGATATCAACTTCCTACTCCTTTGACTTCTAAATTTCAACCTGTATAGTAGGTCCAAGATGGTACGACAAGCTTAAACCTTGTACAACAGTCTTTTCTAAGTTGATTTCCTTCCAATTACTAGTATGCCAACAATGAGGAAGTATGACGGCTAAGGAAGAATGGTTGACATCTCTTGCAAACTGAATTTGACCATCGTATATTGCACATCACATTCAACCTTGGACTCCACATCACACTCAAACAAGGTACGACTCCCTAAAATAAAGTGGCAGCTCCTTTGTGATATGTACGAGACCTCTAGTTAAGTGTACGATAGATTAAAGGTTGCAGTAAGTACTAAGTATCATAAATACCTTCAGACTAAGCATGAACTCCTTCCCATTTTCACAATATGGTACGACTTCATCAAATAAAAAGATGGTATGGTAAGCAAGGAAGTTGGAAATATATATGAATAATGTCTCATTCACTCCACTCTACAATCCTGTAATCTACAACTCTGAAATTTGTCTTTTCCAAAAGACTTCACAAATTTTAGTAAAACCTTCTAAATTAATCAGTAAAGCTTTTAGTAAAACCTTCTAAATTAATCAGTAAAGCTCCCTGCGAATTCTAGGCATTGGGTTTTGATCCAATCCACCAAGAATCCCAAGGGTTTTCATCCTCAAGCTTCCTGAACTTGTAAAACAGACTCTCCAAATTCTCTCGATAGTATTTTCCAAAAAGATGATAATAATTTCCTTTTCCGCCACCTTTTATTCTTGTAATTGTATTTCTCTTTTCCCAAAGTGACTTATTTAATAATTTACCAAGACATTTTTTATAAGTCACTTTATTAATAAACTAATTAATTAAATATAAATGTCCTAAAAGTGACTTAGGACAATTTAATATTTAATTAATTAAACTACTCCCTTAATTTTTCCCACCTTAGCTTATGGGAATAAAATGAGCGAGTGGACTCAGCTAGATGATCACTTGGAAAAAGGGGACATTACATCATTGCTAAAGTTTTTCTGTTAAAGGCTTGTGAAATTGTGATGAGCTTTTGTAATGATTATATATGTCTTTAGTTTTAGGTTTTAACAGACATATGTCTTTGAAATTTAGTATGTACCTTTATTTGAAATCTTATGTACTTCATGATGAGAATGAAATCATCACTTAATCAAATTTAATATTTACTTCAGTAACAATTCTTTTCACCTCTTTGGGGATTCTGTTTTTCCAGTGATTGGAACAGCATTTGCCCTGAATATGCTTTTCAGCATCCCGGTATGGATTGGAGTTCTTCTGACAGGATTCAGTACACTGTTTCTTCTTGCTTTGCAGCAATATGGCGTAACTCTTTATCCTTTTACATTGTTATCATTAGAATTTACACTATATTTGCTTGATCAATAGTTTCACTTTATCAAAAACAATTAACATTAACAGGCCGAGTTTTTTCCTCAGCATGTTATAAATCATGTCTTTATTTGATTACATGTTTGCAGGTGCGTAAACTTGAGTTTCTAATAGCATTTCTAGTGTTTACTATAGCCGTTTGCTTCTTGTTAGAGTTAGGTTTTGCAAAGCCTAAATCTACAGAAGTTTTAGAAGGATTGTTCATTCCAAAGTTGAACGGCAATGGGGCAACTGGACATGCAATATCTCTTGTTGGAGCTATGGTCATGCCGTAAGTCGTAGTTTAAATAATTTTTTTCAGTTTATTACATTGAATTTTTACATTCATTGAATGAATGACACTAATGGATCTTTTACTATTTGGAACATAAGAGGAAAAGCTTGACACTACTCAACTATTGGGCATTTGTGTTGCAGACACAATCTTTTCCTTCATTCTGCTTTGGTATTATCAAGGAAAATTCCTCGCTCCATTTATGGCATCAAAGTGAGTTCTTTTTATGAATTTCCTTATATCCAATGAAAAATAATATTTTTGTTTACCAATAAATTGTTTTTGGGTGAACTCTAGGAACTTCCAGTTTTGATAGTCATATTTTAATATGTTTTAACCCTAGTATGTCTTAGTCTCAATAATTTTTAATGTGTTTTGAGACATTCAAATAACACAAACTACCTGAGAAATAGGCAAAGTTGAAGAGTAGAAGCATAAAATTGTATAAGTGACCAAAGCTGCCTTTTATTACAATGGTACTGGTATGTACTTTTATATTATTCTAAGTCACTAACATAAGGTTCTTGGCTTATACAACTTGTTTATGAATTTTGTTAGCTTATTTGGAATTGTGACTAACAATAACAAAGGTGAGAGAAATTTAATTCGTAATTTTCAAATCCATGAGAAGGAAAATGGGTATAAAGGAGAATTTTCATTAGACTATATTTTTCATTGTTTTTTTTCACTTTCTAATGATTGAAATAACTGGCAGGAGGCATGCAGATTTTATCTTATTGAGAGTGCATTTGCGTTGGCTGTGGCATTTTTGATCAATGTATCTGTTATTTCTTTAAGTGGGGCTGTCTGCAGTTCTTCAACCTTGGCTCTAGATGACAAAAAGAGCTGTGAAAACTTAGATCTCAATGAAGCATCCTTTCTGCTGAAGGTATAATTGTTTCTACTGATGACTTAATTATTTTTGTAATGTGTTATGCTTTTTTGGTAAAGTTCTTCTCTTATGAAAGGCTAATAACACAGGGTTGAAGAAAATACAAGTACTCTTTTAGGGATTATATTTGAGTAGTTGATGGAATATTCTTCCACTAAAGTTGTCAAATCATATTTTTCTTGAATATTTTATGATTATTAGATATTTTGAATTTCAATCCAACATATTCACAATCCATCAATCTTTTGGTTTCTTCTCCCTGTTTTCTGTCAGCATTCCTAGCATTCCTGATTACAGCTTTGCTTTTGTTAATTGACTTCCCATGAATAAGTTTGTCCCATTGTTCCAAAAAATAGGATTTCCAGATTACCTAGATTCTGTTGTTTACTAGAAATCTACATGGTTGTAATCAATGGGGAATTGTGGATATGTCAAGACACAAGACTACTTGACAACTTGGCATATTTTCTGACATTCTATTTTAAGACAAAAAATAAAATGCCAGGATTAGTCCTTCCACTCCCCTTTTTCTTTCTTAAGTGACAATCCTTTTAGTTCTAAGAACATTTTATGTGAAATCAATTTCTCAAGAGCCTTCAATATGCTCTGCTTGTTGAAACTGCTAGAAAGTCGTTGTATGTGCTTCAGAAACATCTAAGAATGCAATGCAGTCATGGGTGGAGGGTCTAATGAAGGATTATCCAACCATGCTGCCTAATGAATGTGGAATTCAAAGAAACAACAATTTGATCTTTATTGATGCATAGTCATAAAAGTATAAGAGTTTGCTGCAAGGGCTTCCAACATGACGCCGCAGCCTTCAAGGACAAACATGGAACTACAAAATTCTCGAATAATAACACAGTACAATTCTTTTCCACAATCTTACTCAACTCCTGAATTGTGAAACTAAAGCTAACTACTTTTAGATGATCATGATTGATGGTTAAATAGCGAGCCTTAGTCTTAAGAATGTTCTTTGTTGGCTTCAAGGGGTGCAAATCTTGATGCCAAGTGTAACATACAGTCAACCAAACGTGTAGAAGGAACCTTCTGGAGTGAATGTGGTGATAATGGATCAATGAACTTTGATGTGCTTCATACCATAAGTTATCCTAGGTCTTGTGACTTTGGAAATGTTCCTTTGTGTTGCATGCTTCAAAAAGATACTGCAAGCTTCAAACAGTGAAACTAGATGTTAGTCTATTATGCTTGATAGTAAATTTGGAACTAAAATATGTCTTCGTGGTGATGAGACATCAACTTTTAGTAAATCATGTTTCCCAATTGCAAGGTGAAATGTCCAATTGTGACAGAATGTGGTAGGATCTACGGTGCCTAGATGATGATTTGAATACTATTGAAAACTTGCAAACAAAACAAAGTGATGTTGCAAATGTTGTCATTGATGTCAAGAAGGAATTCGTTGTCTAAGTTTATTGTCATTGATGTCAAAGAAGAATTCACTAAGAAAGTATGATAGCCAAGGGCTACTAATCGATGAACAGGTT
The DNA here is from genome assembly GCA_007115665.2 of Sequoiadendron giganteum. Lineage (NCBI taxonomy): Eukaryota > Viridiplantae > Streptophyta > Pinopsida > Cupressales > Cupressaceae > Sequoiadendron > Sequoiadendron giganteum. The sequence goes on from CM021107.1 coordinate 597,438,015, forward strand.
ACCTCTTTCATGGCAGCATTTTAACCTCACTGCATTCTTCATCAATGCTGGCCGACCTCTCTCTCTACATTGTTGTTTTCTTTCAAGTCATCATCCTCTATATTGCAAACAAAACTAATTTATTCATTCTTGGCCAACTTCCTAATTAGTGCGCAAGTCAAAGTATATAAATCTGTTTTAATCACCCAAGTTAAATAGAATGAGGTAATGCAGATCAAGCAAAGGTAGCGATTAAGTTAGTAAATATGCAGCATTGATATTGAAGAAGCAACAATTATTTTTTACGGAGCAGTGATTATTAATAAGGCAATGATAGTCAAGCATAAAGTGGCAATGATCAAAGAAAGTTTATCATAGTTATTTTCCTATAAAGTGGCAGCAATCAACAAAAACAAAAAGTTTATGTTAGATTTGTGAATAACACGAGCCATAAGATCAAACAATGAACAAAACACCTTCCACCCAAGAGCTCTGCAAAAGAAAGATTTGCTATTTCTCAAAAAGAAAATACTTATAGAATCAAATAATTACAAGAGAGAATGAATGCTTTATAAGAGCAACCCTAATGATAAATGGATTAGATCATGACAAATGTCAACATCCTATGTGATGAGACGAATTGATCTAATATTAGCTCTGTAGTTAACATAAATAAAGCATTGAGCTAACTAATAAAACAAACCTAAGTTTAGCTTAAGTGCATGAGAATTAGAATAATAATTAATTATTCTCTAATACATGATAACTCTAACACCCCCCCCTTAAGATGAACTTAGGGAGTAGCTAAACAACTCTAAAAACCAATGCATAAAAAACATGAATGGGTCTCGGCAACTAGGCTTGATAAGGTATGTAATGTCCCCCTCTTAGCAATAATCATGGAGACGACCGTTAGCCTATTCTTGAGACCCGTAGGCTACTCGGAAGTGGAAATTAGGGTTTCCTATTTTGGTGGAGGTTGTTTCAGCTTTTTTGAAGGTTGCCCTTGGAATTCCGGAGTTCTGTTGGTGGATTATTTCTGGGTTTTTTGAGAGCTTTGCAACGGTATAGCTGGCTTGTTGTTTTGAGCAACTTCCCAAATTTACTATTTTTAGTAAATTCTATTTCTGGTAGTGGTTCTGTTGGCATCAGTACTTCTGGCTTTCCTCTTCGAGCAGTTCAGTTGGCAGTGTTTGATTTGGCTTTGGGATGCTTTTTCTGGAGAGATAAGTTATTTTAATTAAAATAACGTTATATTTTAATATTATGTCCCTTGGCCTAACTTGATGACTTTTATGTTGTTTTTAAAAGGTGTTCTTCATGGGTGACGCCTCATTAAGGGGCTAATTGAAATATTTGCAAATTGATAAAGTTGGCTATGGAGAAAAGGGACGCCAATTTGAGGAAGGTAATATTTATTTTTAAATAATGAAATATTTCATTAAAGGAAATGGGACACCAACCTGGTGAGAGGGTTGAGTCAGCTTGAAACTTGAATTGTGTTGACTCCTTGGTTTTGGCATACCTCCTAGAGGTTTCTAGAGATGCTCTTCACAGGTTATAAAAGGAAGCTACTTCTCTCCATGGATTATCTTATGTCTTCAGTATTGTTATGCTGTTAGAATGGTGTCAGAATTGCTTCGAGGGATGCATACCTCCTAGTTGGCTTAACTTCTTGCTTGAGAGATAGCAACTAGTTGAGAATTGGTTACACTAGACCTGTCTTGCATTTTGAGTTGAGTTTCTTGTATTTCAGTCAATTTTGCAGTTGCTGGTTTGACTGTGGCTGAACTGGGTTTTTTCTTATATGTTTATGAGTGATTTTATTCTGGCTATGGGTAGTTGAGGAATGCGATTGGCAGGTTGGGGCGACCCTTTCCACCACTTTTCAGATTTTATTGACAAGTTTCTAATTTTATAGAGAAAAATCACCCCTCCTTGAGGGTCGTACCATTCTGGCTTGTATTGGTTTCCGTGCAAAAATAAATGAGAGTTGTTTGGGGTGGTTTCAGTGTTCAATCTTGGTCTCCATCCTTCTTAGAAGCTTATGCATTTTATTTCATGTCGTTTGATTGAGTCTTGAGCAAAATATGAGCATTTTAGTGAAGTTACAGGTTGCTGGTCTGTGCAATTTCAATCATTGTTCAGTCATATCAGATTTGCAGGAATTTTTCCTATGAGTTGGATTGAGTCTAAGAAGTCAAGTTGAGTATAGGAGAGTGCTTTTACATTATTGCAGCATTGAATGACTTCTAATCATGTGCTCTTGGCAGGCTCTCTATCACATTGTAAGCTGAACAGTAGTACTGTTAGCATTTCTTCTCTTCTTATCTAGCTCTTGCAATTCCCACGATTATGGAAGAGACTGACCTCATTTCAGTTTTGTTGACGTGTGTTTTATGACAACACCAGCACAGAATAAAATGTCCAACAGTCACTCTATTCTCTCTTGATCAAAGTATTCCGCATGCTAAGATTGCGTGAAAGTTCATGCATTCAACTCCAAGGTTCCTTTTATTGCCAATAGACTCAGTTGGTTGATGTGAATATGCTGGTTATTTCAAGGGGACTTACATAATTGTTTGGTTTCTTTACTCAAGCAAATGAAAGGTTTTGGCTATGATGCTCTGGTATTTGAATGGACTGGGAAATACTGAATTTAAAGGAGATAGGGATAGGAATTCTACTATCTATTTCTAAAGGTGGAATGCAAGGGCTAGCTTTAGCAATCTTCAAACCAAACTTCGTTTCGTCTCCCCTTCGGACAACTCTGACAAAGCTGGTGCAATCTTCAAAGGATGGATAGGATGTTCAAATTGAGATTCAACATGCGCACCCCTTCACGATGAAGCAAGTGGGCACACAAATCACAACCGAAGTTAGGTGCTGAGATTCCAGTTGACCACGCAGGGGCAGACTTACCATCAGCAAGCCCGCTAGTGGTATGGATACGGGAAGATATGCCCAAACCAAAGTCACATTCCACAATTAACACTACTTGCATGAAAACAAAATCTACTTTACTCTACTCTACTTGAATTGGAAAGACGAAAAGATCTCGTCAACTGCCCACAATGCAAAATGAAGTCACCAATCAATGAAATCCTAATATTATGAGAGTCTTACACAACAATCTTTTGCAAAAACTTTCAAAGGGAAAGCCTTTCTTTCCTTTCCAAACTAAGCTAACTCCTAGCTCTACTTTAACTTCTATCTAGCTCAACTCTATCTTGGATTTCTGTCTAGCTCTGATCTATTTCTAACTGATTACAAATGAGGGGGGATACCCCTTTTATATCTAGCCCAGTCCAGTGGACGGCTTAGATTGAAATACAATGGAAGTCTCAGATCGAGCCACCTAAGCCCTGATTAGGGTTTCAGCCTGTTGGTGTGTGTTTTGAGTACGCCACCGAACACAGAATAAAAATGCCCAAAGGACACTCTTATCCTCTCTTGAAAAGTGCTTGCAAAAATCCAGTAGGCAATACAATAACTCCAAGGTTTCTTTGGTCAGGTCTTGACATGTGGATAAGGCCAGTGGGCGTTGTGATTGCTGGTAATCACAAGGGGACTTACATGAAATTCTCTTTTTGCGGGTTGAAAACTTAGACGGTTTTATCCTTGAAGGCTCTTTCGGTGGGTATCTTCAGATTTTCCAAAAAAAAAAAAAAAGGATAAGGGTTTAGAGATCTAAACTACGCCTAAGAATTCAAGAGACAGCAGTGAGTAGACAAAATGGGTAACCACACTTCGTTTCGCCACCTTTGGACAACTACGCGAAGCAGGTGCAATCTTCAACGGAAGTGATAAGAATTTTCATATTTGAATCGGTAATTGAAACAAACAGAAGTTAAGCATCCACGATTTAATGGCTCAGACTAACTTTACACGTCAAATGCAAATCATCCACTCGACAAAAGTATGAGCAAAATTTTATCCGCCACTGCGATCAAATCTATCACTCATCTAACCAACATGTAATGAAATGCTATTCTAATTCTACTCTAAGTGTTGAAGGAGAAATATTCAACCTTGCATACTACTTGAAAATAAAAGTTGTTCTTAGCAAATCATGCACAAGAGCTTTTATAAACGGAAATAGTTTCGTCGCAACAATCTTTTATTACTCACTTCACACATTACAAATGAGGGCCAATGAGTTTATATAGAGTTTCATAAATGGAATAAATGGCTCAGATTAAAAATGAGCCGACGGTCAAGATTTAACAAACGAAACCCTAATTAGGGTTTCCCAAAATAACTTCAGTTAACTGGCAATGAACAGTAATGAGTTGGCAATAGGAGCTATTTTTAAGGGACTGTATCCCGATCCTCTTGAGCTGCCGTGTATTCGCCGAATCTGGACACGATCGAGGCAACCTCGTCCATGGTAACCTGCGGAAGCATGCCGATTCTGAATTCAAGCCCATCCATGCTCTCGGCGCATCTGGCGAAGGTCTCCTCCCACTCTGGTTCAGTCTTCTCAAAGGACTCTCTGATGCTCAAGAAGTTTGCCAATTTGGCCCAGTCCTGCCTCAAGATGGGCCCAGTGATGTAGAAGATATTTTCCTGGACACTTTTCTTCAAAACTTCCAACTGCAGGTCATTCTCTCGCAGCGCCTCTTTATCCAGGACATCGGCAATTATGTTGAGGATTTTGGCCTGAACTTCCTTGACCTGTTCCTCCAGTCTGATGCCGTCAATCTTAACCCTCTCCAAGACTTCACCTCGTGCCGTCAAGGTCCAATACCAAGTGTGGAAGTCATAGGCTGCTCCCGCTGCGATGACGCCTCCCTCTATCAATTCTTGCTTAGGAACTCCTTTCAGAATCCTAAGGCAAGGGATTATTCTATCCTGCACGTCTGGAAGGCTGTCCCATACTTCTGCCAAAGAAGCGAACCTAGAAAGCAAGGCAGTGGCCTGGCCATAAACCAAAGTTAGCCGCTCCACAAATGTCTCAGCTTCAGTCCCCTTTACGGCTATCCATTCTTTGGCCTCCTGAACCGTGAGCCTGTTTTCTTCCATCTCTTTAATGGCCTCCTGCGAAGAGTTCGGAAGTAGAGGAGCTGCCGTAGTGTCCTGATCAAGTGGCTTGATCAAGTGCTGAATATATTCCCTTAAGCGCTCAATCTCTAATTGGCACTCCTTCCTTCTGGCTACCTCCTTCGCTAACCTTGATTTGATGGCGGACACAGAATTGTCCAAATCTTCCATTTCTTGGCCCTTAGTGGTTGGACCCAAGTCAATGGTCATGATGGCGTAATCCTGTGGAGCCATATCCTCCCGTGGCTTGTCCACTGTAGGCACGGCGATTTGCACTGTCCTGTTGCCGGCCTCGTCTCTATGTATGCTGGAGAATTTCTTTGCCGACTTTTTGGGCACGGTTTGAGACAGTCTGGCCAAAAAGTCTGCCGTATCATCCTCTTCTGGTTCATCTGCCGGCACTTGTACCTTTAGCCTCTCCTTCAGCCAATCCGGTATCGTAAGCTGCTCAACACCGTCTTCTTCCGGCACGCCTTCTCTATCAGGAACGTCTACAATTCCCCTAAGGGCTGAAATCATCCCTTCCTGAAAATCCTCATCTTGGGTGCCCACATTGTCGTCATCCGACTCCAATATTTCGGTGCCCGTGGGAGAAGGTGGCGCATCCTCATCTGGCTGAAGCTCCGCGTTGTTTTCAGGAATCGGAGAAGGATCCCTCATATCTGCCAGTGAAGCATCGGCGGTAGCCAGTATCTCCTCAATATTTCTGGAGGCGGCCGATTGAGAAGGTTTCATCTTTACTTGTTTCTGGACCGGCTCTTTGCCTGCAGCTATTTCTTTTCTTTTCCTAGATGTGGTGGCCTCTATCACTGGGAGGTCCTGTGATGCTCCCGCATTGGAAGAATAAGACTCTGCCTCGCTTAGCATATCATAGGTCAGGTTATCTTCTGGCGCCTTAATTCTTGAACTCGTTGATCAACCCACCACTGAGTAAACTTGATGACAGGCCTCATCAAGACGTTCAAGTCAGCATGCTCTGCTTCTGACCACTGGACAGCGGGCAAAGCTGAATTCTCATCGAAGCGCGGTTGCGTCTGATTCTCGTCCTCCTCCAACTGATCTGGCACGTGACAAAATTCTGTTGCCCTGATTAAGCTGAGAGGTAATCTGGACCACATCCTCCGTCTGACCTCAAATTCATCCGCAGCATTTGCCCAATAGTCCTCCAGTTCGACCCTATGCTTGTACCTCCTTCCATCTACCATTTTGATGTGGTGATGGGGGTCGTAGTGATTTCTGGCCGGATATGGAGAGAAAGGGTAATGCTGTATCTCGATTCTGGCACTGTCAGCTGCCTGTGATGACGGACACGACTCCAGCATGTTCCCTATAAAGAAGGGAAAAGTAACTGCCGCCTTTTGCTTTGCTCTTTGAAGACCCTGAAAATCTTCTAACTGCCTCAACACTTCGAGCAGGACCATCTTATTCGTGGGGAAGATGGGCAGACGGTACGGGCTTCCAGTGAATCCTTGAATTCTGATATACGTAAATCTTGGATACTGGATAAACCAAGACCCGTATTTACCGATTAGGCTTTTGGCTTCATGTGTCAGCCGCTGATGCGTCCCTCCCTGGAGTATCCTGGTGATGTACATCAGGAACGCGTCGTGGGCTCGTCTAAAATGCGCCTTCTCCCTCAGCTGGAGTTGTGGGTAACAGTCATAAGGTTTTAGCTCGTTCTCCTTACTGCCAACCGTGCCTTTGCAGATCAAGCCTGCATATCTGTAAGTTCTGGCCAACATATAGACGACGTAAGAACCCATATGAAACGTTTTGGTCTTCTCTAGATTGATAAGCTGGTGGTGAAGATTATTGCTTATCATCCTAGCCCAGTTGAACATTTTGACACCTTCTGTGAGGTCCTCAATGAAGTAATACATCCACGGCTCAAAGGGTGCTCCCGAGGGACTGCCTGCCACTCTGTTCAGCAAGATAATAATATCTCCATAGTCCTCCTTGAAGTCCGTGCACATCAACTTCTTGGGCATCTTCTTAAAGGACGGTCTAGGCTTGTCCAGCCAAAATTTGTTAATGTTGGCGGCACAAAGATCAGGATTTTTGTCATATAGCTTCTGAGCATCTTCGTTGGTCTTGTAGACAGTTTTAGGATATGCTGGAATGCCGAAGGCTTCCTGAATGGCCACCTTTGTCAGATGTGCCAACACTCTCCCATCAGGCGCCACAATCCGCCTTGACTCAGCATCATAGTGAAGTGCACACTCCACCATCAGTTCAGCACAGCAAAGTGCAGGCTGGAATCCGGCAGCTTGAAATATGCCATTTCTCACTATCCTTCTAGCTGCAGGCGTTGGTAAGGGTCCGTTGTGTCCATATATCCTCTTTTTAAATTCCACGAGATCGATGTGGCCAAGATCAGTGTCTGAGACATTTTTCCACTTAGACTTTATTCTGGTCTCTGGCTGCGATCCTTTACTTGCAAACTTCATCTGTGCCTGCCTGGATATTTCGCTTTGATCGATCGGCAGCCTGCAAGCACAAGATACTTAACATTAATACAATATCATTTAAGAATTAATGAGTTTCGGGTATAGCCTAGACAAAATCGCACTTTCAGCCTTATTAAATTAAAATTTCTGTCAAAAAGCAAGCTGAAAGTAATTAAATTCGCCTATCATGAATGAAATTTGTGCCGGAAACGAAGTAGAAGATAGAAACACAGCGCAAATGCGTTGTCGATTAACTTCCAAACCTCAAAGATCACGTTGTGGCTGCAAATGAATTTAAAAATTCAAAGAAATCTGCCAGAAGAAGTGCGCCACTATGCTGGAAGTACGATTTCAGCCAAGAAATAAATTACTTCTCTCAAAAATCACGCCTTTCAATAAGAGAATGCTATCTCGATTCTCACAATGATGTTATTCTCACAAACATCTCCTTCGAGAATGTTTTCCTGAAGATTCGAGAGAGATAGTTGCTTCTCAGCCGGAAATTGTGAAGAAATGAGTTGCTGAAACTCATTTTATGGCTGAGAAGTGCGATTTTCCTCAAGGCATTGCTTTCTTTCTTTTGATTTTCTTCCAATTTTTAGAAACGTTTTCTCCTCGGATTAGCAAACTTCTAATTTCACTTTCAGTTATCGAGGCAAGTTTCTAACTTTCGTCTTTGTGCCATCTCTGCTGAGATTTTCAAATTTTCTCAAGGAAAATTGACTAAGTGTTGGAAAATATATTAAATTAATTGTCCAAAATTATTTTTCCAACGCGTTTTAAATCCTCCGAACGTGGCAAAGTTTAAACTTATCTAAGGCAGACTAGTTTAATCTTCCAAATAATCTCCGGATTTTGAATTTTTAATTAAAATTCCCTAAGTGTCAGGGAAATAATTAAAAATATTAAAATATTAAATTCCAACCCGTTTAATCTTGATACATGGCTAATTTCGTTCGTTAGAGGCAAAATATCTCTTTTTTAAATTGTCTGCCTAGCCAAAATGTGCTCAATAGCTCATCTGCCAAATTTTAATTCTCTAGGCGGAGTTCTGACCTCTCTGGACATTTCTATTTTAGCCGAATGATTCATCTTCTGGGTTGGGCGAACCTGGAGACTTCTGCCATTTTGCCATTTCTTTATTAGCGCTTTAGGAATTTTCCAAGCTGAGAGGGGCGGACTTCATGTTTGCTCTGCCACGCACTCTTCATTTTGTGCCAAAAAATTTCACTCCGTTGTGCTGGGGCGTGATTTTTATGCCGGCCAAAACCTCTTCTTCTTCTAGACATTTCTCCGTTTTTCATGCCTTAGGATAATTTTCTCTTCAAGAGTTGGGCGAATGTCTTATAATTCCTTGCCTATGGCGTATTTTATCATCCATTGGTCTTAGATTTTCCTTGCCATGGCGAATTTTATTTGTGCCTTGTCCAACGGAAAATTTCACTTGTTTCCATCATTTATTTCAATTTTCAATGAATTATCTTGCAATTTTACCCCTTTCCAAACACCTTGGAGCGCACCCCTTCATGTTTTACCCTTCTCCACACTTCTTGGGGGCGGACTTTGTGTTTTTCATGCCATTTCCTCTAAGGCTGGGCGGACTTCACGAATTTTATGCCATTTTCCTTAAGGGCGGACTTTAGCTTCCTTGTGCCATTTTCCTTAGGCTGGGTGGACTTCATGAATTTTATGCCAATTTCACTAGGGGCGGACTTCATGAGTTTCATGCCATTTTCACTAGGCTGGGCGGACTTTGACCTTTTTTGTGCCATTCTTTTCTAGGGGCGGACTTTGACTTCTCCATGCCACTTTCCATATGGCGCACTTCCTACCTTGCTGGGCGGACTTTGAGTTCCTTGTGCCAAGGGCGGACTTTGCAACCTTCATGCCTATGGCGGACTTTGCAACCTTCATGCCTATGGCGGACTTGGTGAATTTCTTGCCAGTGGCGGACTTGGCAACCTTCATGCCTATGGCGGACTTGGTGAATTTCTTGCCAGTGCCTACCTTTGGCATGCCAAAGGTAGGGCGGACCTTGACTTTTCCATGCCATTCCTCTCTTGAGGGCGCCAGTCTCAGACATAGGCATTTTTCAAAAATTCTTTGCCAATTTTCAAACTTTTTACATTTTGCCTTGATTTTCTTGATTTCTGGAGACATTGATTTTCTGCTCTGTGGGATCCAAAAATAGAAACTTTTTCCCAAAATAGAAACTTTCCAAAAATAGAAAAAGCAAAAAGCATCCCTAAAAAATAGGGACTCCAGAATGGCCTAAAAATGCCAAAAATCAAAAAAGCAAAAAGCAAAAAAAGCAGATTCCCTAAAAAATAGGAAGTGTCAGAAACGACCGAAAGCAATGGCGATCTTCGTCCACCGGGTCTTCTAAGCACTTCCATGACGTTAAGGCCCAAAAACGAGTTCAAAATCTCAACTTAGCCAGACTGACTTTCAAAATTTTATCCAAATTCAAGACTCTCAAAGACGTTGCGCAGAGGGCGGAATCAAACTTGGGGGTCCCCATTTGCGATGGGGCGATGTGTGAAATAGGTCACAACACAGCCCTAAAAATTGCCACTGAGAGGAGTGGGGCAATGAATGCACCCTTCACTCCTCATCAATGAACCACTAATCGCCATCAATGCACGCCTTCTCCCTCCAGAAGGTCATCGTCCAGAAGGGCGTTTCCTTTCTCCTTCTCGCTGGCTGCAAATCTGATGAATCTGGCCAAGACTGCCTCAACTTCCTGATCGGAAATGGGAGGAATGTGATCCAACTGAAATTCGAGAACTGTAACTGTCTGCCCATGCCGGGCACAAGATTTCTTCTAGGCAACAAGGGCGTCCTGGGTGTTCTATATGATACTGGAGAATGTAGAAGTGTTCTCGAAATCATCCTGTGTGAAGGTCTTCACCTCAGAAAAGAATGGTGTCAATCTGTTTTTCAATCCCTCTGCAGTTACCTCTTCGGAAGTCAACCTCCTAGCAAAGATTGCGTCTAATGTGTTGAGAATTCCATCTAAGATGTTCGTCATGGCCTTTCTAACCCTGACAGAATCTGTTTGTGACGCATCGTAGAATCCTCGGCCTATGACTACTGAAGAGTACCATCCGGCGAAGTCGTATCTATCCCCCTGCTGAATTACGCCTCCCTCAACCAAAGTCTGTTGAGGTATGCTCATCAAGGCCCCTAAACGGAGAACAACTCTAGTCTGATAGATACGCGCCTCACCTCAAGCATGGTTAACTGCATCCATCCTTGCCATAATATTGGAGGCTTGCCGATAGGCATGTGCAAGGTCCTCCATAAACTTTCCTGTTTCGACACGGATGTTGGCAACCCATTTGTTAGCCTGTTGTGCCATTCTCTTCAAATCCTCTAATCCATTGATTGACTCCCTGGAAAATTCAGCTGGAAGCTGAATTGCTGGATTCTCTTGCCCACAAGGATGGGACAAGTGCTGCACGTAGCCAATCAGCGTCTTGTGCTCTACCTTCAACTTCTTGTATTTGCCCTCAACATGGGACAATCTATCCTTGAGTGCTCGATAGGAATTATCGCACTCCTCTACTACTTGTGCTCCAATAGGGCAGCCAAGTTCCATAGTTGTGATCACGTAATTTTTTGGAACGGCCTCATCCCGATCACACTCTACCCGAGGCACTGCAACATGTAAAGTTCGAGATCCATCTTCATCCGTGGATATTTTGGAGAACTTCCTAGCCTTCTTCTTCGTTGGAGGTGCACTGATCCTCTGTAACAACTCCATCTCGGCTGCAGGATCAGTCTCATCTACAGGATCACGCCTCATCCTGTCCCTTAGCCATTCTGGCACCTCCTGCTGCATGTTTGATATAACAAAAGGCTGCTCAACCTCGGCCTCTACTTCGTGAACTTCATCTCTGCCATCGTTCCGACGAGGCTCATCATTATCAATAGGCTCAGTGTCTCCTGAGCTCTGGGCATCCTGATCCGAAATGGCATCATCCTCGAGAGCTGCCTCAATCTCCTGTTGAAACTGAGTATCTGTGGCAGTCCCCTCATCTGTCTCCTGTTGATTTTCTTGTTGATTATCTTCTTGGGGCATGTTGATGCTCTGGCCCACTGATTCTCTACGAGGCGACTGACTTGCCACTTGCACTGCCTGTTCTGCCTGTAATCTTTCCCTCTGATCATCAAACAATGATACTTCCTGTAAACTTGGAGAGTTTGCTCGAGATGGCGTAGGCAAGGACTCCTCAACTCTCAAAGGCTCAGGCTGAACTGGGTCTTTTTCCCTTGGCTCTGGAGTATGATCCACTTGCCTTATCTGCCTAATTGCTGGTGATCTGTGATCTCCCATCAAATTATACGTAAGGGGAATTGATCGTCCCTTAAGTCGGCTGACATGCCTCTCTACCCAACTCCGTGTAAATGCTAAGACCGGGATACAGAGTGTATCCAAGTCAGTGATCTCTAGCTCTGACCAATTTGGGAGTGGTAGAGGTGTATCTCTCACTGTCTCGTAGTTAGCCTGTACTACGTTTATGTCCTCTTCAATCTGATCTGGTGCTAGGACAATCTCACTCTCTGATCATTACCAATGGTATCCGAGACAACATTCTCTTCCTGATCTCAATCTCATCCACTGCACTGGCCCAAAAGTCTTCGATCTGTGCCTTGTGCCTGAACTCCTCTGACAATATCCATCTGATGTTCCTGTGGGGATCGTAATGGTGCCTGTTGGTATGGTAGGAAAGATGGAAGAATTGGAGCTCGTTCTCTGCCTCCCTAGCTGCCTGCAGCGATGGGCAGACCTCATCTGAATTCCCCATGGTAATTGGGAATCCGAGTCCACCTTTCTTCTTCTTCTTTTGAATCTTATCGTAGGTAATGAGTTGCCTAGATACTTCCAGCATCACTATTCTGTTGGTGGGATACCGGGGCAATCTATAAGGGTACGAAGAGAATCCTTGCAGCCTTATGTAGGTGAACTTTGGAAATTGGATAAACCAACATCCGAATTTCTCGATCATCTCTTGTGCTTCCCTGGATATTCTGTGATGGGTTCTTTGCTGCAAGGTCCTCATAATATGCATTGTGAAGGCGTCATTGACCCTTTTGTAGTTAGTTGTGCTTGTCAAATACAATTGTGGACAAGCCTCATGTATTTTAAACTGATGGGAACCACACCCAATTGGTTCTTTGTAGGAGATCCCCCTATACTTTGTCATGCGAACCAGCATATAGACAAGGTAAGAGCTCATATAAAACATTTTCGTTCTCCTCACACCACGGAGCTGCTCGTGAATGCAATCACTGATCAACAGTGCCCAGTCCATGTGGTCTTTGCCCTCTAGTACCAAGTTGACATAGTAGAACATCCAAGGTTCGAAGATGAACGCTTGGGGGCACCCTCCAACTCTGCTCAGCATCATAATTAGATCACCAAACTCCTGTCTCAAGTCCTCCGAGATTATCTATTTGGGTAGTTTAGTACGAGTTGGCTTGGGCTTGATCATCCACTTGGTGTTTATCAAATCAGCACATCAGTCAGTTGTGGATGAATACATTCTTTCAGCCCTTTCTTTTGTCTTGTAGATCATCTTCTCATGAACTGTGTTGGCGTTTCAAATCGCACCTCTGGAATGCGTTCTGGAAACGAACAGCTATGTGCAGTAAACTACTCTTCGAATTAGGAGGGGAAGCTCCCTCTTTTGCTCAGTTGCATAAAAAAAAGTAATCTAAACTTAATTACGCCTATCTTTTTGGTTCAGCTGCGAGAACACAAGGTTATAGAACACTAGATGTTGTGGCTGAGGTTTTGCCTTTAATGAAACTAGACAGCTACAACTTAACCTACGCTTAAAACGTTTCCACCCTCTCAAGTAAACGCAGAGCAAGAGAGTTTGGAAATGGACGAGTTTGATTTCTAACAAATATACTTAAATAAACTATTCTTCAACATACGTTTTAAGACAAGCTGAAAAAAAGATCATAAAAGTATTACGAAAATATGAGACTTTTATTTCAAGGCAGACAACACACTCTCAAGATTTTATTTACTCATACTTCTAACACAAAACAAATAGACGGAAACTTGAGATATTTATATCAAGGTAGACAAAGCACGCTCAAGATTTTATTTACTCAAGTTTCTGGAACAAGGATTACAACTTCGGGACAGCAAGTCGTAGTAACACGCTTGCAACTTGCGATCAACCTAATTATAATCAACGCAACACATGCACTAAACAAATATTTGCAGCTAAAGAGGCATGCAAACTTGCTCTTTACACAAAGTGAACAATACTGAATAACAAAGAGAAGGTACTATGACACTTATGTCTTGTTATCACAAGCACGGTTAAACTAAAATGAGCAAACACTGCTCTTATTTATAACTAAGCAGAGGAGTAGGGAACCCTAAAATCTCCTTGCTTTTACAACTAAGACTTGCCAACATGCAAGCTTTATTTCTAAACCTAAAACAAGATTAAAACATCTAAAACCTAAGAAAGCATCTAAAATAGGAAATGCCAACTCATTACATTTGTTTTCCTTCTTCAAAGAATGGATAAGAATTGAGATAAAAATAGAAAGAAAGCGTGAGATAAGGATGGAAAGAAAGCTTCAAGAAAGCTTCTAGAAGATTGTCGCTTTAAATCTCACATTTTCCAAAAAGCAGGAAACTGCCTCTTTATCAGGAGTGTTGATACTATCTTTAGTTGTATTCCGCTTTTTTAGGATCCTCTCCTCTTTTGCAATCAAACTTAGAGAATCTTTGACATCTTTAGCTTCTTGATAAGTTCTGTTCTTGAAAAACATTGCTACCTCGAAAGATGACTTACTAATCGATGATTTGGCGGCTCTACAACTTTGTACTTTTGACACTTCTCTTGATTCTCCCACGGAAGAGTTTTGCACAACTTTTCGCAATACTTGTCCTTTTCCTCAAAGCTTTCTCATCTGCACGTTCTTCAACTGAGATGATGACGTTATATGCCCATGATGGTACTGAAAATCACTTCCCAACATTATCCGTTCAGATAATTATGATACGACACTTGTTTGGCTCTGAATTTGATGGGAGAGTACTCTATGCTGAAAAACATGAAGATTGACTGTAATCTTGACTATGCTCTAACAAGCGCAACACAAACCCTAAAAATACCTTGCTGATTTTCTTCGTCAAACGGATGAATTTTTGGAATTTTTTCTGAGATATGGGTTCTGTTTAGAATTCGTTACAAGCAAACCTAGATCGTCTGTTTTTGAAAATCTTGAATGAAGATTGAAAAAACAGCAAACCCTAATTTTTTTCCGAAAAAAGCAGAAAAAGTTGGCATCTGGGTATTATTCATGAGCACATTCTGGATGAACCCAATTGATTAGATTCTAAAAACCTCGAAGTTTCATTGAAAAAGCAACCACTTGAAGTTTCACTGAAAAAGCTGTGATGTGGGTTTTGTCCAGAAGAATATTTGAGATAGACCCGGAAGATTGGAAGTTGCAAAATTTGAAGTTTTCTCTAATATGCAAAATAAAAAGCAGCTGCTGCAACCTTGAGAAAATTCTCCAAAAATTATCCAGAAGATAGAACCAGTATAAACCAGCTCGCTGAAAATTGAAAGTAATGGCCTCCTTCAAAGATTTGATGTTCTGGATGAAAAAGTGTGAAAAAGCAAGCCTTCTTGAGTGCTGATCTGAAAATATTATGAAAAACCAGCAAGTTAAACTCTTGAATCATGAAAATAAGGGTTTGAAGTTGCTGCTCTGTTTCTCCTTGAAGACCACCTGCAAGAAAATAATGAAAAATAAAACACAAAAGTGCTTTAAATATGCTTTGCCTAGAGAAAACAACTTTTTTTTGCCCTAATTCCTCAAAACCCTAATTCAAGATTGTGTAATGAACTTAGACTTTGGTCTTCAACTTCAATTTTTGAAATTTCCAAAAAATTGACTAAGGCATGAGAAGTTGGGCGCCTTTTTTGAGGTATGCCATCCTTTTTTCTAGACTTAGCCATTTTTTCACTGTTTTTCAACTTCTGTTGATTTTCAACCCTGGTTTGACTCTGTCTCTCGGCTTCTTTATTGATCCGACGAATGAGCTGAACATTCCGTTGCGGAGCCTGGTCGAATCTGACAACATGATGTTGGAGACATCATCTGCTAAAAAATTCATTTGATCCTTTGAATTGTCAGGTGCCTATCCTTGAAAAGGGCACCCATTTTCTCCAGAGTTAGTCAATTTCATGATCTTCAATTTTATGCTTGTCTTCTGACCTTTAGATGAATCCACGATTCTGGGTGTTGTACTGATCAGAATGACTGGCTGATGGATTCACTGGACAACTGAAATGATTCTAGAAGGGGTCCTTTGGATACCTCGTCTCTGGAAATTGACCTCTGGTGGCTCAAAACCCTAGGCGCCCTTCTTGAAGTATGGCGCCCATGGCATCCAGAGTTAGTTTTTATTCTGAGTTTTTCACTATTGCTTTCAACTCTGTCTTTTCTCTCACTTTTCCTCCTATGTTCGCGTTGCGACATTTGATGACTGCCTCCTCCGTCGGACGTGCTGATGGTTGCGTTGGACAGCTTGATCAAGTCTGATGAAGTCACGCTAGAGATGCCTTCAGCAAATTCTATCATTAAACCTCTTAAAATCTTGGGCGCCCTTCTTCTCCAGGGCGCCCATGTCTACCAGTGTTAGAATATTTTCATCCTTTTTCACTTCAGAGTTCTAAACACCTCTCATCATGGCCCCTGTTTGATCTGGCTTTGCCGGAAACTGAGTGATCTGATGAGCTAACGAAGATAGCCGTTGCGAAGCTGACGAGAATCTGAACAATGTTGCCTGGGAGAGCCAATCCTAACTTCATCATCTGACCTTCCAAAAAGATGGGCGCCCTTCTTCTCCAGGGGTGCCCATGTTTAGCAAAGTTAGAAATTTTTATGCAATTTTCAACTTTCAACCTTGTTTGATGTGCTTTTCTTGTCTTTGACTATCAGAACGGAAATTTTTCGAAGGCATGAAGGTTTAGGCGCCCTTCTTGACTGATGGCGCTTGGATTCACCAGAGTTATACAAATTTTTGCATTTTTCAACTTTTTCAAATTCTTCTCTCCTTTCTTTGTTTTTCGTGCACGTTCCTCGTTGACAACTTCTACTTGATGCTTGAACATCTAATTCTGACATCTGGCAGCTGACTATCTTGCAATGATGACCTTGGATCTCCGAAACAACTTCTGAAAAAACAGAATAGACCCAGTAGAGTAAAACTGATCTTTTTGCGATTCTGACTGCACCGGCCTGATGAGGAAGTATTTTAAGGCAATCAAAATCAGTCTTAACCCTAACGGCCAAACTTTCTATTTTTAGCAATTTTCTATTTTTAGAAAATTTTGCAAGTATCCATTTCGTAAGAAACCCAGAAAAACCCAGAAAAAGTTTCTATTTTTAGAAAACTGCTAAAAATAGAATTTTTCCTAAAATTTAGGGATGAAAAACTGAAATCTGGGTATTATTGATTTGGTCGCTTTGAGCTGGCTCAAATTGTCAGATTTTGAAAATTACAAGGTTTTGACCCCCATGCAAGACATGCAAACCCCAATTTTGACCTTTTTGACAGATTTAACAGTATCTTGACTCATTTTTTCAAAATGCCTAAGTGTAGCAAAATTTTTAATTTTGGGGTACAACAAACTGGAATCCCAAACGCTTCCCTGATTGCTTCAGGTGTCAGGTTGGCCAATATCTTGCCATTTGGCGAAGCGATCGTTCTCTGCTCTGTGTTGTAGTGGTGGGCGCATTCCATGATGAGCTCTGGACATCGGATAGTTGGCGGAAAACTAGCAACGGCATACAATCCACTCCTGACAATACTGTGTGAAGTCACCGATGGGTGATGACCTCCACTCCCCATCATCCTTTTTTGAATGCCTCCAAGTTGAACGAGCCTAAATTTGTGTCAGCTAGCTTGCCCAACTTTGATGTAAACTTTGATTCTGGCAAGAAGGACTTGCTTAATTTCTTGATCACCGCTTGTCTGGATTCGGTGTGGTTGTTTCTGCCTGCAGCTCTTCTGCTTGATTTAGCCATTTTGCAAAAAGGGCAAGAGAGTTAGAAAACAAGATTTTAAGATAATAAAATAATCTCTGTTGAGGGTGTCAGCAGATTTTGAATGAAAAAAAGGGGGCTGCAACGATATGCACTTTCGGCTGCAAACCTCAACTGTCTTGTTCTTTTCAATGTTCTCACTTCAACTGCGAAATTTTTGTACTTGCAGCAGTTATGAAACTTCTTTTCAAATTCGTACTTCTCTTCTAAGATGTACTTTCAGCAACTTGCTTGCTTCTCCTAAATGCGTTTTTCAGCAAGCCTGTGAACTTGAACTGCAGCACTTTACAAATGTCAGACTTAGCTTCGTGTTTCAGCAGGCGAATAAAACTTCCTCACAAAGTTGTGCTTTTTAGCAACCGCAGTCTTAGCACCTCAAATCGTACTTCCTCAGCAACCTCAAGACCTCTCAACTTCAGATTTCTCAGCAACTTGGGGTCTCTTTTCACAGATTCGAACTCTTGGCAACTGCAGCTTTAGCAAGTCAAAACGTGCCTTTCACTTTTAGCAATTGGAAACTAAGAAGTTCGCACCTTTCAGCAACTTGAGACTTCTCAAAAAACGTATGTCAGCAGCTTCACACTTCACAAATTCGAACCCCTCCAACAGCTTGAGAATATTTTATTTCGCAAACTCGTACTTCAGCTTCAGCAAATGCTCTGCATTCAGCAACTTGTGAGGAGAATGAAAAGGACTTAGAATCTTATAGCTAGATCGAAATCTAGCAGAGGCTATACTTAGCACATTTTCGAATTCCACTTTCCCTCTCTTTTCCAGTCGCAACACTTGTCATCCAGAGCATCGGAATCTCAAACTTCTAAAAGTATGCATTTCATCATTTCTGCATAGGCCTGCCTCATCATATTTGGTCTTTTAAAATACTAAATTACTCACTCCTTGGACCATTTCGAATTTAATTTCGCTAAGTCATTTAATCTCATCCTTGCCTTGGCAAAATCATGCAGTTCAATCTTCCAGCGAAAACACTTCGTGAAATTACATTTCCCTTATTTGCCTTAGAGAAATTCTTGAACTTATCTTAGGAAATTTATCAAAATAGGCGCTGGGCAAAATTTCCTATCAAAATGATGTGAGCGAGGCGCGGAGTAAGTTTGAATCATCTCTGGATTGCAAATGTTCAATACCCGGAAGAAAATTCTTTTCAAAATCCATCGTTTTCATGTGTATTTGGACGAAGGGGTACTTTTAATTTTTATTATTTAAAAATAATAAAATGGCTAAGGTTTATTTCTCTTCACTCTGGACGTCTTCCACACCCGCAATCTCCAGCTTCTTGGCCTCGGCGAATTTTCTTGATTTCTTCCTAAAGAATATTTCTCTCTGAAGAATTTTCTCTCTGGAAATTCTAGCATCATCCTCTAGGCGTATTTTCATTTTCTCCTTAGAAAATGCCTTAGGAAATTATTTTAAATTTATATTTTGTTGACTCACCCTTGAAGGGCGCATTTTACCCATCATGCTTCCATTCCACTCCTTAGGCAATTCCACGCCTAGACTTTCTTCATCACACTTAGCAATTTTCCATTTTCAAGTCCCAACTCACTTGGGCGCATTTCACATGGTGGGGAGGAAAATTACTCAACCCTTAGCCAAAAAAAATCACGCCACCCCTAGTATTACCTTTACCCTTGGCGCATTTAGCATGTCGTGAGGGAAACTTGGAGCACATTTCACCATGTGTGAGGGAATTTACTCAAGTCAAGCGCATTTCCTCAACACCTTTCACGTTTTACCCTTTTACCTTTCAACTTTTATCTTGCCACCTTGGGCGCATTTCACACATGACATCTTCACTCTTGGGCGCATTTCACCTAGGCAACTTCCAACCTTGGGCACAAATAAGGGTGTGGAGAGGAATTTCCCAAAGTCTAGCGCATTTCACCAACACTTCAACGTTTAACTTCTACCTTGCCACCTTGGGTGCATATGCTATAGGGAGGAGTAAAATGTGGACGCATATAAGAGGTGGTGAAGGAATTCCCATGCCTTGGGTGACCCTTCACCTTCCTTAGACGCATTTGAGCATGTAGACTTCATTCTTGGGCGCATTTGAGGGTGTTAGAAGGAATTCTGCCCATATCTAGTGGCTCTTCACCTTTCTTAGGCGCATTTGACATGGTGAGAGGGAAACTTCCTTGCCTTAGGTGCATTTAGCCTATGCAACCTCTAGATGAGGGCGCATTTGAGGGGCCCTCAAGGAATTTCCGTGCCTTAGAAGATTTTATCATTCCTTTGCCTCATGTGGGCGCATTTGACATGGTGAGAAGGAAACTTCCTTACCTTAGGCGCATTTAGCCTATGCAACCTCTAGATGAGGGCGCATTTGAGGGGCCCTCAAGGAATTTTCGTGCCTTAGAAGATTTTATCATGCCTTTGCCTCATGTGGGCGCATTTGACCCCTGCTCAAGGAAATCTTAGGCGCATTTGGCATGTGCCACTTCCATTTCATCTTTGAAGGCGCATTTTAGGGTGTGTGAAGGAATTTCCACACTTAGAACGTTTTCTCCATACCTCAGGCGTATTTGATATATCTTCACGCCAGCCATCACTTGTAAGTTTTCAACGCCCTAGCCACTCATTGGCTTTCTATTTTTAGCAAACTCGGAGGAATTAGGGTTTCCTTGCGTTTCACCCTGTTCTGAGCTAGAGTTGGCGTGGTTGTGCCTCCACTTGGCCTTGCTTCCTCGTTTATATCTTCTCTGGCACAGTGCATGCTATTTTTAGCAAACCCTAGAATTCATCAACTTTGTATCTCCATTTGTTTCGGAATTTGCTCTAGTTGTCCTTGATGCTGTGAGTAACCTGTTCACATTTGTCTCTGGCACAGTACCTGCTATTTTTAGCCATGAGATGACTTACTAAAAATAGTAAGTATTCAGATCGTGCTCAAATTTTGCCAGTAGGCAACTCGACAGGTGTTGGTCCCGGTGCCGTGCTTCGTTTGACATCTCTGTATTTTGTTCCATCTATTTTTAGACATAGCAGGGGAAACCCTAATCGGACCTGCATGCGCTCCAGACTGCTCCTGATCCTCTTGATTCTGCTATTTGTCACTCTGCTTACTGGACTGAAGTGTTGGGTACTTGTTGGGCTGAAGCTGCTATTTATAGTAAGTGTCCGAAAAGTGGTCCATTTGACGTCGGATGAGTTTGCATGTTACAGTGCCCGTGGGATCTCAAAAAACCCAGAAAAACCCAAAAAACTGGTCGACATTCCGGCACTGGCTAAAAATAGTAAGTTCTTTAAAACTGACTCATTCCGTTTGCATGTCATACCATTGCGAAGCTCTTGAAAAACCCATATGGAATATCCGGACATGCACTGAAAATCTCTACATGCAAACCCTAAAAATAGCCTCTGAAGGTTGTACTGTTGGAAGTCACCATCTTGATTTGCATGTTATATCATTGTGAAGGTCTTGAAAAACCCAGATCTATCCTCCAGTCATGCATTAGAGAATCGTATGTTTAAACCTTGAAAATAGCCTTCGAAGGCTGAACTGCTAAAAATAGCCAGTTGTCTGAATCCGTTCAAATTTCATGTGTAGGCATTTTGAAGCTGCCTGAATGTGCTGAAGCAGTTAGAATCCCGAAATCCTGAGGGAAAGACCTCAAATTAGGTACTTACTAAAAATAGTAAGTTGTCAGATTTCAGTGGGATCCTACCTTGAGCCTTCTGATTGTACTGCTGCACTTAGATTTTACCTTGATAGCTCAATTTGACCTCCAACAAGCCTGAAGGATAGGAACCCTAATTTCGTAGACTTGGTAATCATTTCAATCTAGGTCAAAAGATGGGACATCCCCGAAATAACAGAAGATCAGAGACAGAGAGAACCAAAGCCAAAAGACTAGAATGGAGCAAAAAATTAGGGGGTCCCCATCTTGGATGGGGTGATGTGTGAAAAGGTCACAACATCTGGCGACTCCATGGGAAAGTGTTGAAAAACACTTTAAGATTAACCTTGGCCCAAGCCCTCTAACCATCATACGGAAAAGGTACTTATGCAAAAGGGGATAAGAATCCGATATTGGATCAAAACACCTTCATTTGAGATCTTTTGAACATATGTATTTATCTCATCTCTGAATCATCTTAACTCCCGAGATTAACTATGGCAAGTTATACAAGTATCTCCACTTCAAAAGCATTTTGGACATTGCCTCGCTACTAGTCAGGCATCCATAGTCCCGGCGAGGTTGTCGCTACAATTCTCACGAATGTTGCTCCACTGCCAGCCGGGCATCCATAGCCCCGATGGAGTTATCCGTATATTCCCAAACCAATGTTTAAAGTATGATATTTCTTTTTTTTTTCTTTCTTTTGATATTTCTCTTCTAACATGTTTTCTTTTCTCTTCTTGATTTTCCGTCAATTCCATAATTGGTTGGCAAGCAATGAAGCTACCAATGGGTTTGAGAATCGCAGTGGTGCTGAAGCAAGATGTAAAATTTTCACCTGCCATAACTTCTCTCAAAGAATCAAAATGGCTCAAAGTAGTTTGTTGAGCAGATAGGACACTATGATCTCAGACTCATGTGTTAAGACACAATAACTGATTAACCTTCCGAGTCGGGTTTATACGAGATCGGATGATGACAAGAGGAAAACAACCTTGGCATTCTATCATTTGCACAAATTCATAAAAATCCCATGGCTGTAGACCAAACTGTGAAATGAAAGACACCATCAAGTCCCTTATGTAACGGGAAACCCAAAATTCACATCCATTCCAAACCCAAACCAAAACCACTTGAGCGGACAACTCAAGGGAAGAAACACCAAAACCAAAAACCCAAAGGGCAACAAACCAAAACCAAAACCAAGAGGGAAAGCGGGAAACAAAACAACCTAACCTAGCTATGTACAAAGTAGGATCCAGGAGGGAACCTATGCTTGGAAATAATGCTTGAGGAACCTCCCATTGACTGGAAATGGGATATCCTCCCCTGTTAATGCTTTCGATCTGAATGCATTATCTCCCAGGATATCCGAAATTTGATATGGGCCCAGCCATAATTTATCGAACTTGTCGTGATCACCTTTTCTTTCATGGGCCTTATCCCAACATAAAACCAAGTCTGAAATCCTGAAGGCCTTGATCTTGGCCTGTTTGTCGAACCATCTTTTCACGACTCCTTGATGTTTAGCCAGATTTTCCAATGCTTCATCTCTTTTCTCCTCCAAATGCATCAACTGGGATAACCTGACTTGAACTCTGTCCTCTCCTTCCAGATACTCCTGAATAAACTGAAGAGTTGGGATCCTCAACTGAACTGGGAAGACTGGGTCTTGCCCATATACCAAATGATAGGGAGATGTTCCCAAAGAATTCTTCGTTCTAGTTCTATCCGCCCACAACGCAAACCTCAACTGCGTATGCCAATCTTTGGGATTCTTATCCAACAATTTCTTAATAGCATTCAACAAATTCTTATTTGTGGACTCTGCAAGTCCGTTCCCCTGTGGGTAGTAATTAGATGAGAACTTTAATGCAATCCCATACTCAAATGCCCAGTTTGAAAACTTTAATGATGAAAAGGCAGGGCCATTGTCGCATACCAACGCGTGATGACATCCAAATCTTGTGATAAAATTCTCTTCGAGGAACTTAATAACCACATCCGTTGTGCAAAGCTTGAGAGCTTGAGCCTCTGTCCATTTGGTGCAATAATCTGTGGCTGTCAGTATGTACTTGTGTTGCGCCAAGGAAGGTGGATTAATCATTCCAATGAAATCCAATCCCCATTTTGCAAATGGCCTGACCTCAATTACTGGCTGTAGGGGCATAGCTGGATTCTTTTCTCTGTATGCGGTTGTTTGGCAGATATGGCAGGTCTTCACATGTTCATAGGCATCTTTAAAGAGCGTAGGCCAATAATATCCCGCTCTTGAAATCTGGTGTGCTGTGGCCAAACCACCTTCGTGACTTGTTCCAAATTTCTCATGGAAGTGTTCCATTAGTTGTCTAGCTTCTCTTCTTCCTACACATCTTAAATAAATCCCCTCGTGATTTCTTCTATACAGTACTGATCCTTGCAGCATGAATCTCTGGCTTTTCATTCTTAAAGCTCTTCTCTGCACTGGATTCAAATGCGAAGGGCATCTGTGATTCAACAGATAGTAAACAGTGTCATCGTACCATTCCCCTGGGGACACTTCTTGTAACACGTAAGTTTGTTGTACTAATCCAGGTCCTGCCATTGCAATTGTTTGTGCCAACGCTTGTCCTCGAATTAACTTCATAGGCTGTATTTCCATATCATATTCTTGCAAAGTGGCGACCCATTTGCCTCTTCTTTCTCCTAATTCATTCTGCATCAGTAATGTCTTCACTGTGGCATCTGGAACTATTGCATAGACTTTGCTCCTTAGGATGTAATGTTTGAATTTCTTAGCCACTTTTACTAGAGCATAAGCTTGCTTTTCTACGTTGGCGTACCTTAATTCCGCCTCTTTCTGTGGTGCACTCATAAAAGCAATTGGATGTTCGTCCTTTTCCTCCATTCTCTGAGTCAACACTACTGCACAGGTGTGCTCTGAAGCAGAAGAGTACAAGTAAAATGGCTTTGAGTAGTTCAGACTGACTAGTACCAGAGCGTCTACTATTGCTTGTTTAATTTCCTCAAATGCCTTCCTTGTCTGAGGGGTCCATTCTACCTTCGCCTCTTTCTTCAACATCTCATCCAGTGGCCTGACAATCTCGACAAACCCAATTATAAACTTTCTCACGAAATTAATCTTCCCGAAGAATGATCTTAACTCTTTCTGACTCCCTAGCATGCCGATCTTTGAAATTGCTTCGATGCGGTCTGGGTCAATAGATATGCCCTGCTCTGAAACGACATGTCCTAACAATTTGCCTTCAGTGACTCCGAACACGCATTTCTTGGACTTGAGAGAAATGCCGAATCTTCTGCACCTTTGGAAGATCTTCCTCAAGTCTTCAACATGATCTTCTCTTTTCTTGGAAAACACGGTCAAGTTGTCCATGTATATAATAATGCATTTTCTGACTAAATCTCGGAAAGCGATGTCCATGGCCCGTTGAAACGTGGCCCCAGCGTTAATCAAGCCAAATGGCATTCTTCTATATGCAAAAGTCCCCCACTTGGTGGTGAAAGCTGTTTTTAATCTATCTGCCTCTTCAACCATCACCTGGTTGTATCCTGAATAACCATCCAAAAGGGACATCATTTGGGAACCATTCACAATTTGCAACACCTCATCTAGTGAGGGCAAGGGATAATTATCTTTCTCAGACGCTCTGTTTAGGTTGCGGAAGTCAACACATAACCTTATCTCTCCATTCTTCTTCCTGAC
This sequence comes from Sequoiadendron giganteum, assembly GCA_007115665.2. Classification (NCBI taxonomy): domain Eukaryota; kingdom Viridiplantae; phylum Streptophyta; class Pinopsida; order Cupressales; family Cupressaceae; genus Sequoiadendron; species Sequoiadendron giganteum. The sequence continues at coordinate 597,462,923 of CM021107.1, forward strand.
GGGTACCAGATTGGCGACCCACGTTGAGTGCCTTACCGGGAAGATAATTTTGGCCGAAAGGAGCTTCCTCACCTCTTGATAGATGAATGGTTCTAGCAGCGGGTTTACCGGCCTCTGCCTTTGTCTAAATGGTTTATTTCCTGGTTTTAACGGGATTGTGTGCGTGATCAAGGTGGTGTCGTATGTCTTCAAGTCCTCGTAGCCCCAGGCTACCACATCGGAGAACTCTCTCAATGCTTGCACTATCCTTTCCCTTTCTTTTGGGGTACAAACCTTACCCACAAATACATTCTTGACTTGCTCATTTGTTCCGAAGTTGATTGTCTCGCATTCATTTCCTTGAGTACCCTGATTTCTACTCAGTTTGTCAAGATCAAAAAGCCTTTCCAACTCAACCATTCCTCTAGGAATGACATTTGTCCTCAGATTTAGGATCCCTTCAGTGTCAAATTCTGCTTCTTCAGTTTCTTCTTCGTCTATAATCTGTGCTTCAAATACTCCTGAGTTTGTTAAGAATTCCAAGATCTGCTTGTCATCATCGAATACTTGGAAAGTCTTTATATTGTCTGGAATTGAAGGTGTGGAGATTAACTCCACCGTGAACTTCTTTAAACCCTCCAACTCTAATAGCTCTAGTGAACTAGCTGCCTGTGCAAGAGAGTTTGCTACTGGTTTTCTAGCTCTATATACCTGCTTGATATTGAAGGCGTCAAAGCTCTCTACCAAGTCCCATACTCTGTTCTGGTAGTGGCCCAATCTCTTGTCGTGACAAGCATACTGCTTTCTTACCTGGCGGACCACTATGTTTGAATCCGCAATGGCATGTACAATTTTGGCACCTTTCTCTATTGCCAGGATTAATCCATGAATCAACGATTCATATTCAGTAACGTTGTTGGTGCAAGGGAACTGGAGCCTGCAAGCACCTAGGTATGCTTCCCCCTTGGGGCTGATGAGTTCAAAACCTGCTCCATTCCCTTTCTTAGACTTCGACCCATCAAATCTCAGAGTCCATACTTGATCTTCTGTATGATTGCTATAGGTCATAGGATCATTCTTTTCTACTGTGGGCTCAATTTTCTCACTTTCTATCCATTCCTTCATCAGGGAATCCCTTTTCTCATTTACTTCTTCTAGTTCTTCTACCAACGAGACCTGCGGAACTCTCTTTGAAACTTGTTCTATGGCCATTTTGCACATGGCGCATGTAAACTTTGGATGGAATGCCTTGTGGATTCTGCACCAATTAGGCAGTAGCATACTGCTGATGGAGGCATCCTTCCCTGATTCTATTCTTTGCTTGACATTTTGCAGCACAAAATTCCTGAAGTTTTCGAACATCCCTTTGCTCTCGCCTGAGTCGTCTTCAATCAATACCTCCGTAGAGGAGGATGCGTTTTTCAAGGGTGTTTCCTCAATCACACTTTGCAGCATGAGGACTTCTTGCTTGACTGGCTTGTAAGAGCCTAGATCAGTCTCCGTAAACAAAACTTCATTGTTGTCACCATATTCGGTGATCATCAACCTGAGCCGTGGTGTGCTCTCTACTCTTATTTGATTGGGAATCCCCCTCCAAGGCAACCACATGTGAGAAAAGTCGGTGGCAATGTACCTGTTCAATCTTCGAGACCAATCTCTGCCGAGCAATATGCCATATCCGTCCGGTATATCTACCACGGAGATATCAATGCAACTCTGGATCCTAGGATCCGCTGCTAACTGCATGTGAATGTCGTTTAGTTCCCCAACAACGGGAACTTCTGTTTTATCTAGCTGGGTTACCTTCTTGTTGGTGTGAAGCGGGATTAGACCCGACCTTTCGCATACCTTTAAAGGCATGACGTTGCTTGAAGCTCCTGAATCAATCAAACAGTTATATAGCATTTTTCCGAATATTCTGACTGAAATCAAGAATGGGGCTGGTTCATGTTTCCCCTGATAAAACACTACTGGTTTCTTCTTTCATCTGCTGCATCATTTCGCTTTTCATCCCTTTTATCTGGTTGAACTTGTCTATTTTGAGTCTCATTTCTCGTACTCTGCTTAATCTTTGTGGTTTCATCAGGTTGAGAACCTCTCTCAGCCTCTGCTTTTCCAGGAGTGCCTGAAGAGTTTAAAACCCTGCCCTCAAAGTTCTGGGGCTGTTGTTGTGCCTCCCAAGAATTATAGGATGTTTGGGGCACATTCTGCACTACATTTGTGTTATGTGCAGGATGGGGCTGCACGAGAATTTGGGGATTTCTTGGCACATTGGGTGCCTCTTGTGAAGTGTTCCTTGCGGAAGGGGCTTTCAGTCAATGCCCCTAGGAGGGTGTCTCTCACTTCCTGAACTTTCATCAACTCATAAAGTGGTAGGATTACTTTCATCTTCTTGAACTCTTCCAACACGTAGGAGCCCATCTTCTTTAGGTCCTCCCTAGGAGAATCTCCCTTTTGCCTCTGTTCACTTCGGTGAACAGGCTGCTGAGGCACTTGTGGTCCATACGTTCTTGCTTGTGTGGGACCCTATTGTCTATACTCCGGAGAGTCTTTCAGTGTAACTGGTATGTTATTTGCATTGGGATGCGGTGGTGTAGAAAAGTTGTTTGGTGGCGTTGACGAGGTCAACGGCTCATGCCGGGGATAACTTCTCTGATACACTTTAGGAGGCCCACTTCCAGTTGTTTGGCGAGCTTGTACCTCTTTGATTCCCTCCACCAAGACACTGTTGTTAAGAGGCGGGAAACTATAACCGTCTCTGCTTAGAGGTTCATCTGGTGATGCATATCTAGCATGGGCTTCTGAAGGCGCTTGAGCCTTTGGCATCCCCACGGGACCATTTGCCGAAGCTGGTGGAAACTTCTGATTAACTGACGGCGGTGTGTAACTTTGGAATTCAGGCGGGAACCTGAAATCTTCTAAGATCAAGGCCTGGTCATATCGGGGTGTTGGAACTATTTCATACCCTGTGATTGGAGGATTTTCTGCAGGTTCTGTGTTCTTAACTTCTCCTCTAAATATGTTAGCGGCGACTTGAAACTCATGGCATTGTAACTCGGAGTGCTGACTAGTATTGTGCAATCTACACCATCCTGACAAGGCGGCTTCTACCAAATATACTCTGTCTGCCGGTCGGTTCTCAGGAGGCGGCGGGTTATCTAGTGGTGTAGGGACACCTCCATTGTTGGGCCCTGTATTCTAGGATCTCTTTTGGAATCCTTGATTATTGTTCCTATATCCATGGCTGTTCTCATGACTATACCCTTGATGGGTATCTTCATGGTGATTTGGAGGATTATTCTGATATGCTCGATTAGCACCTTGGTGTGCTTGATTATTCCGTTGCATGGATTGTATCTGGTTGTTTTGATTTCTGAGGTAAGTTACCTTAGTTGACAACTTCTTCACTTGTTCCACCAACTCTTTTATTTCATCTCTTTCTTCCTGAGTCTTTGTTGGTGGTACTGTGTTTTGCAGGTAAACAGGCTGTACTGTCGGTGCTTGAGATAAAGGTACTCTAGGATGGAGAACCAACTGATTTGGTGGCGCAGCTACCTGGTAAGCTAGTTGTGGAACCGGATTCGGGGCTGGAACTTGCTGATTCCAGGTTTGTATCTGACTGCTCGTAGAACTCAAGCTAGTATATAGTAAGGGACCGGTTGTATTCTGTCCCATGTTTTGACTTACTTCAATTGCCTTAGCACAAGCTGAGTTCATATTTGCTGGACCGGGGTGAGCCTCCCTCACGAACATTGCAGTTAATGGATCCAATGTTGCATAGTAGTTTTCTCTAGCATCCGTGATGGTGTAAGGAGTTCGTAGCCTTGTGAGAGCCTTTTGAAATCTATTGTTAAATACATGAATAGGCTCCTTCTCTTGCCTCCTTACTTCTACAAACTGTCTAAACAATTCGGCGGGAGTAATGGGAATACCAAATTTTCCGATGAAGGCCATCTTCATCTGCTCCCATGTTCTGATAGAACCGACTGGTAAATGTATGAACCAATAATAGGTCTCTTCCCCCAAAGAATAGGGGAACAACCTGCATGCCACATCTGCATATGCAATCTGTCTATTGTGTAGGTGGTCCTCAAACATTTTGATGTGATCCTCAGCCGTGCGGTTTACATCGTGGACATGGAACTTGGAGCAAAAGCTCTCCGGATTCTTTGGCATGTCGTGATAGTCGGCAAACTCCAGCGGGGATGGGTTGTGTTGACGTGTTTTTTATGACGACATCAACACAGAATAAAAATGCTCAACAGTCATTCTATTCTCTCTTGATCAAAGTATTCCGCATGCTAAGATTGCGTGAAAGTTCATGCGTTCAACTCCAAGGTTCCTTTAACGCGAATAGACTCAGTTGGCTAATGTGAATATGCTGGGTATTCAAGGGGACTTACGTAGTTGTTCGACTTTGTGAAGCAATTAAGACATGAATGATTTGACAATATTGCTCTAACTCCTAAATTAACCGGGAAATACTGAATTAAAAAGGGATAGGGATAGGAATTCTACAAATCTATTTCTAAAGGGTGGAGGACGAGGATCGACTTAAACAATCTTCAAACCAGACTTTGCTTCGTCTCCTTTCGGACAACTCCGACAAAGTTGGTGCAATCTTCAAAGGATGAGAAAGGTGTTCAAATTATGACACAACATGTTCATACCATCACCATGATGCATACGGACATATGAGCCACAATCGAAGTTAAGTGCCAATACTCCAGTTGACCAGGCAAGGTGAACTTACCATGAGTAAGCCCGCTAGTGGTATGGATGAAAGAAGATATGCTCAAATCGCAACGCCACACTCCACAATTAACAACTACTTGCATAAAACAAAGTCTACTCTACTCTATCTACTTGAATTGGAAAGACGAACAAGCCTTGCTAGCTACTCACAATAGAAGATAGAACCACCAAACAATGATAAATCTTTATATTATGAGAGTGTTCACAACAACTTCTTACAAAGTCCTCAATGGGAAAACTTCCTTTCCTCCTCAATCTAAGCTAACTTCTAAGCTAAATGCTATATGCCTTCTATTCTCTAGCTCAACTCTATCTCTGATTCAATTCTAGTTCTAATCTAATAGATTACAAATGAGGGGGGATGCCCCTTTTATAGTTAGCCCATTTCAATGGACGGTTCGATTCAATTACAATAAAGGGCTCAGATCGAGCCACCTATGCCCTAATTAGGGTTTCTGCCCTAAAAACCGCCACTGAGGGGAGTGGGGCAATAAATGCACAGAATATTCTCCACTCCCCTGCAGGAACCATAATGAGCAATTAATGCCCACTATCTTCTTCTAGAAGATCTTCATCAAGCAGCGCGTTCCCAATGTCCTGTTCTCGAACTGCAAACTCGATTAGCCGGGCCAATACCGCCTCAACCTCCTGAACTGAAATTGGTGGAATATGGTTGAGCTGAAATTCCAAGACCGCTACCGTTTGACCGTGCCGAGTGTAAGACTTCTTCCATGCCACCAAGGCGTCCTGGGTATTCTGGATTATACTGGAGAAAGTGGAGACATTCTCAAAGTCATCCAGGACAAGCGACCTCGCAGCTGAGAAGAATGGAGCCAGTTTGTCTTTCAAGCCATCAACAGTTATTTCCTCTGGGGCCAACTTTCTAGCAAATATGGCTTCTAATGTATTAAGGACTCCCTCCAAGATGTTACCCATTGCTTTCCTCACTCTGGCTGAATCTGCCCTTGCTGCATCGTGAAATCCACGGCCTGTGACCACCGAGGAGTACCAACTGGTGAAATCATACCTGTCACCATCCTGAATCACACCTCCATCCACCAAAGTTTGTAGAGGTATATGCATCAAAGCCCCCAAACGAAGTACAGTCTTCGTCTGATAGATGCGGGTATCGCCCCAGGCCTGATCCACCATGTCAATCCGTGCCAAAATACTTGAGGCCTGCCGATAAGCATTGGCGAGGTCCTCCATGAATTTCCTTGTCTCAGTACGAACATGGCTAACCCACTTGTCCGCTTCCGTTTCCATCTTCTTTAAATCCTCTAAGCCAACAATTGACTCCCTCAGAAGCTCTGGTGGGCGTTCTACTGTTGGGTTTGCTGTTTCACTTGGACGTGCTAGACTCTGCACGTATCCTATCAAGGTTTTGTGCTCCTTCTTCAATTTCTTATACTTCCCCTCTGTGCGGAGCAACTGATCCTTCAATCCCTGATAGGAGTTATCGAACTCCTCAACAATTTGGGCTCTCGTAGGACGACCCAACTCTACCGTGGTGATCACGTAATTTTCAGGCCTCTCCTCGGTTCGATCACAATCCTCTCTTGGAACAGCCACCTGAAGCGTGCGAGAGCCTGACTCATCAGTCGAGATCTTTGAAAACTTCCTGGCCCTCTTCTTTTCTGGTGGCGCACTGATCCTCCTGAGGAACTCCTCCATCTCGATGGCGGGATCCGTATCATCCTCGGGTTCTCTTCTCATTCTGTCTGAAAGCCAATCCGGCACCATCTGCTGTGGATTGCAAATGACAAGGGGCTGCTCTTCCATTGCCTCGACCTCGTGCACTTCTTCTCTTCTTGCACTGTTCTGCTCGGGCTCATCATCTTCCACGAGCTGCGTATCTCGTGACCCTTGGGTCCCCTGTTCTATGTTTTCCTCTTCCTCCAATGTCATGTCCAACATCTATTGGAAACGAGTGTCACCCACTATTTCCTCTTCTTCATCTTGTCGGCCAGCCCTGGATGCACTGACGCTTATACTATCTGATTCTCGAATGTTGGGTTGATCTACCTCCTCAAGCTCCCGCTCTTCACCCAATCCTGCCCTCTGATAAGCAAATAATGAAATCACTCTCAAACTCGAAGACTGAGTTTGTGAGTGCATAGGTGATGCTTGTTCCATCCTCAACGGTATCGGCTGGGTTGGTACTTCTACTTGTGCTTCCAGTGTTTGAGCAACCTGTTTTCCCCTTCTCACTGATAGCGGCCTTGGGTCACCCATCAAGCTATAAGTAAGGGCGATCGATCTGCTCTTAAGTCTGCATACATGTCTATTGACCCAAGCTCTTGTGAAAGTCAGCACCGGAATAGAGAGCGTGTCCAAGTCCATGACTTCTGGCTCGGACCAATCAGGTGGTGGGACCAGAGTATCCCTGACTAAACCATAGTCGGGCTATATAACGTTGACTTCCTCTTCCACCTGGTCGGGAACTGGGATGACCTCACATTCCCTGATCAATTTGAGGGGAAGCCTGGAAAACATCCTTTTCCTTATTTCAACCTCATCAACAGTATTTGCCCAAAAGTCCTCAATGTGGGCCTTGTGTCGGTACTCGACGTTCTGTATCATTTGGATGTTTCTGTACGGATCGAAATCCTGTCTGCCTGTGTGATACGATAGATGATAGAATTGCAGCTCATCCTCTGCCTCTCGAGCTGCCTGCAAGGAGGGACACACCTCAGTGAAATTTCCCATGGCAATAGGAAAGTCAAGTCCACTTTTCTTCTTCTTTTTCTGAATCTTATCATAGGCGATCAACTGCCTAGATATTTCTAGCATTATAATGTGATCGGTGGGGTACCTCGGTAGCCAGGATGGATACGAAGTGAACCCCTGCAGCCTAATGTAAGTGAATTTTGGAAATTGGATGAGCCAATATCCATATTCTTCGA
>CM021107.1:597470662-597513279 GCA_007115665.2 Sequoiadendron giganteum
AATTTACCTAAACTAACTGGAAAATATTGAATTTAAAAGGATGTTGGGATTAAGGAAAGCTATCATCTAATCTAAGAGCGGGACGTGGGAATCAACTCTTGCAAACTTAAACCGAGCTCTGCTTTGCCTCACTTCGAACAGCTTCCATAGGACCAGTGCAATCTTCAAAGGAGTAACTTGAGGTATTTAGATCACAACTTAACATGAAGACACCATCACAACGACGAATATCATCATATAAATCACAATCGAAGTTAAGTACATAATATTCCAGTTGACCACACAAGGCTAGCCCACCATCAGTGAGTTTGCTAGTGGTATGGATTAATGAAGCTCGCTCAATTCAACCACCACATTCCACAACTATCTACGTGCATGAAATGAAAATCTATTCTACTCTAAGCTCTACTTTAAAATTCTATGCGAATTGGAAGGACGAAGAAATCTTTCTAGCTACCCACAACAAAAGATGAAACCACAAGCAATGACAACTCTTTTTATTATAGGAGTGTTCACAACAATTTCTTACAAAACATTCAAATGGAAAACTTTCCTTCCTCTCCAATCTAAGCTAAGCTATCAATCTATGCTATCTCTACTTTTAATGCTATTCTCTCTACTCTCTGATCCTATCTCTATGTTACAGATGAGGAGGGATGCCCCTTTTATAGCTGGTCTAGTTCAATGGACTACTTAGATTCAATTACAATGAAGGGTTCAGATTGAGCCACTTAAGCCCTAGTCAGGATTCTGCCCTAAAACTGCCAGAAAGTGGAGTGGGGTAATAAATGAGCACAAAATGCCCACCTCCCCCTTTGACCACTATGAGCAATTAATGCCCACTACCTTCTAGAAGATTCTAATCCAAAAACGCATTCCATTGTCCTTCTCTTTGACTGCAAACTTGATCAATCTGATCATCATAGCTTCTACTTCTTGAACTGATATGGCTGGCATGTTCTAATCTAAAACTCCAAGACTGCGACCTCTTTCTCCTATTTGATGATGATTTTCCTCCTTGCCGCCATGGCATGCTGGAGAACATTTTTTGGGTCATTGCCGAAGAAGGACCTTACACTTAAGAAGAACTCCTCTACTTCGTTCTTCAATCCATCCTACTGTCACTCTTTAATATTGAAGTTTTTGCTCATTCCTCCTCCTTAGCCTTGAGGACATTTTAGTGCTTGAGGATGATCCTTAATGCTTGGGCCTTCATCATTTCCTCCACCCTAATCTTAAAGGATTTTCTTGTATTGGAATTGACCATTTCTTCCTTACCACCTGCCTTCCTGAGTTGGGTGCATATTAGGTCTTTGCGGAGAAGTTCCAACACTTAGTTGTTTCTTCCAACATCTCCCTTCATGGTTTTGGCGCAAATGAGACATCATGGAAGAGTTTCAAACATGTAACTTTTCTCCTTCTAAGGTTGTAATGTCGTCCTGCTCCATCACCTCAAGTCATCATGCCTTGGCCTTGGTGTTCATCTTGCAAAACAAACAAAAAGAAGAGATCAATACACTTATAATATAAATCCATTTCACTTACCTAATTTCCAAGGTCTGATTGATCCTTGGATCTGATAAAATTCATCATTTTTCTCTAGCATAACTTTTCATCATGGGCGCATTTAGAGACTTGTGTGCTCATTTCATAAGGTCTTCTTCAAGGGCGCATCTACCACCTTGTATTTGGAGTTTGTGCCTTAGAAATTTCTCCACCTTGAGGGCATATTTGAAGGCTCGATGCTTGAGTTTCACTTCATCTTCAAATTCTTTATGCCTTAGACAAATTTCAACTCTTCCTTGTGAGCATTCAACCCCTAGTGCTTCAGGCACACTTGAAATGCCTTAGAAAATATCCATTGTGTCCTTGAGTTGGGCACATTTGAGAGGGTCCCTTTTGATTTTCATGCCTCAGAACAATTTCAAACATTTTATTTGTTTTATCCTTGGCCCATTTGGAGGGGTCAACTTTCATTTTATAGCTTAGAACTTTTTTAGGCCTTCATATTCTCCCTAGGGCATAATTGGAGTGGTGTCATTCATGTTTCCTTAGAAAATTTTCCACTTCTTGCCCTCTCTTGGGTGCATTTGAGGGGGTGAGCTTCTATTTTGTTGCCTTAGGATTTCCTGAGGCCTTCTTATTTCTCTTTAGGGCGCATTTGGAGGGTTCTACATTATTTTTCACCATTTAAAAAATTTTGCATCTCCACTTCCCCCCGAGGATGCATTTCACCACCTCTAGCATCATGTTTCTTGCCTTAAACAAATTTTGATATCATTTCCTTTCATTCTTCCTTGGGCGCATTTGGGGGTCCTTGCTTTGGGTTTCCATGCCTTAGGCAAATTTTTGCTTGCCATACTCCAACTTTCCACCTTGGGCGCATATGGAGGGGTCTACTCTCATGTTTCTCATACTTGGAAATTTTTTAAGCCTCCATGTCCTTGAGGGCGCATTTAGGGGGGCGAGCTCTCATTTTTATGACTTAGAAACTCTTTTAGCCCCTCATCCTGAACAAGGGCGCATTTGAAGGGGTGATCTCTCATTTTAGCTTGCCTTAGACAATTTCTTCAACTCCCTTACCACCTTGGGTGCATATGGAGGGATGTGCTCCCATTTCATGACTTAGAAAATTTTCAATCTCCTCATTCCTTCTTGAGGGCGCATTTGAGGTGGGATCATGCTTCACATGTTAATGCCTTGGAATATTTTCAACTCACTTGCTTCATGCTCTAGGCGCATTCACCACCCTGTGCTTTTGTTTTCTTGCCTTAGAAAATTTCTTAGCCAACACATTATCCCCTTCTTACCTTGGGCGCATATGACCCCTTGCATTTTCATTTTCATGCCTTAGAAAACTTCTATGCTACCCCATTCCTCTTGAGGGCACATTTAGGGAGGTGTCCTTTCAAGTTTGCTTACTTAGAGAATTTTGTCAACTTCTTCTCTTCTCAAGGGCACAATTCCAGGGGTCCTCTTTCATTTTCATGAATTAGAAACTTTTTATGCTTCACCTTCTCATCTTGGGCACATTTTGCCCCTTGAGCTTTTGTTTCATGATAGTATATTTTTCATTATGCCAGCTGTCTCTTCCACCTTGGGCGCATCTAGAGGGGTGAGTTTCAAGTTTTCAGACATAATTTTTAGCCACCCTCCTTGTCAAGGGCGCATTTTACATGTCAAGCTTCTTGTTGAGGGCGCATTTGATGGGGCCTCATGCCATTTTCAATGCCTTAGGCGTTTTTCAATCACCAAGCTTCCTTTCAACTTGAGCGCATATCATGGGTGATGCTTCCATTTTGTCTGCATGCCTTAGGCATTTTTTGCATCTGGAATGTCAAGAAAACCTCTAAGGGTGACTTAGCCAATTTTGACTAGCTTGCCCTCAGTTTCTATTTTTAGTAAATTCTAAAGACTTGTGATTTTTCATGAATTTTCAACTATTTTGAAGCTGGCTCAATGTGGTCCTCGTGGCTTGACTAACCTGTTCACACCTGCCATTCACATGTGCCTGCTATTTTTAGCCTTGTTCTGGAAGTGACTTACTATAAATAGTAGGTATGCAGATTTTGCCCAAATTTTACCAATGGACTCCCTAAAAGATGTTGATCTCAGTGGGATACATTAGTTTGACATTTTCTCGAATTTCACCCCCCATTTTAGGCATAAAAGTTGGAAACCCTAATCTCGTTTGCATGTGCCTCAATTGACCTCTGTTCAACTTCGTTTCTGTTCTGAATTGCTCTGATCCCGAAACTGAAGGTTTGGGACTGCTAGAGTGAACTTGCTAAAAATAGTAACTGCCTAAAAAGTGATCAACTGATTGTCGAACTTGGTTGCATGTCATATTGCCCGAGAGATCTCAAAAAACCTAGAAAACTGGTTTGCATGCGAGCACTTGCTAAAAATAGTAAGTCATCATTTTGACTTGCATGTTATATCATCGCAAAGCTCTTGAAAAACCCAGAAAGACTGTCCTAACATGCATTGAAAAATCACACATGCAAACCCTAAAAATTGCTCCATAAGCCAAAACTACTAAAAATAGAAAGTTGTCAAAATTTGCTCAAATTTTGTGTGTAAGCCTATTGAAGTGTCCTAAATGTGGTGAAGCAGTTAGAATTCCAAAATTTTGAGGAAAAGACCACAAATTAGGTACTTACTAAAAATAGTAAGTTGTCAGAGTTCAGTGAAAATTTAATGGGAATCTACCTGGAGCCTCCTGATTGTAGTGCCAAGCTCAGATTTCAATTTGCCAACTTGATTTGACCTCAAACCAGCCTAAAGACTAAAAACCCTAATTCATCAAAATGCACTTCAGACTTAGTCAAAATTTCCAATTAGGTCAAAGATAGGGACATCCCTGAAAGGACAGAAGGGACAGAGAGAGAGACGCAAAACAACCCAAAAACCAAAGCCAAAAGACTAGAATGGAGCAAAAATTAGGGGGTCCCCATTAGGAATGCGGTGGTGTGTGAAAAGGTAACAACAAGAGTGTCAATTATGGCGCCAAACCTAATTGAAGAGTTAATTTCCGTGATTGAGAGTTATTGAAAGTTCACTGATTTTGGAACACCATATGCAAGAGGAATTCTTCAAAAATCGTAACTGAGAGTCAACTGGGCCCACTTTGACTTTAGGCATCCAAGCTTTAGGGAGTTAGAATTTTTTTAAAGATTTTCAACTTCTACTATGATGAACTACCTCTGTTTGACCCTGAATTCAAATCACCGGTTGATCTTGAAGCTTGGTTGACAAATTCATTGCGAAGCTGGATCAAGTCTGAAGACATGTTCTTGGGAGTTGAAAACCCTGAAAACTAAATATGGCGGCTTGAAATCTTGGTCGCCTTTTCCCAAAAGGGTGCTTGTTTTGCTAGACAACCAGTTGCTTGGATGCTTTTTAATCTCGTCAATTTGACCCTTCGTGCTTCAATATGCAGCTGCAGTTGATTGATGAATCCTATGAACATGCCGAGATATGGAACAGAAAACCAGTTCAATTTCGGAAAGAATGATTGGTATTGCAACGTCTGAAAGTTGATTACGAGTGCCCAAAATTTTGGGTGCCCTTGGCCTACAAGGGTGCAGTTGACCTTTTAAGCTATAATTTTCACTTTGCAACCTTCGATGGGATGCTCCAGTTTGGTCTTTGGCACTAGGTGTTTGATTGCTCCAATGTTCATGCTAATGGATTCACTAAAAAGATTGATCAAAACAGAGTTCCTGGAAGCTGCAACACCTGAAAGTTGCATCTAAGGCCCCAAAAGGTTGGGTGCCTTTTCCAAGGAGTGTGCATTTTCTTCAACACTTAGGCAAATTTTCACGTTTTCCAACTTGTATTGATTTTCATCATTTTGCACTTGATCTTCATTCACAAGCATTTGACAAGTCCCGTGAGATGGCTATTGGATTCATCACGTAGCTGGAAGGATTCTGAGCAGATCTCTTGAAGAAGATAGCTACTGAAAACCTCATCCGATTGACCAAAAGGCTAGGCACCCCTAGCTTGTAGGGATACATTTGACCTTTTGACTTTTATTTTATCCTCTATTTTACATGTTCGTTTGATCAACAGCTACAATCATCTATATGTTCTCCGAACTGGCAAATAGATTTGTTGTGAAGCTGGACTAAACCCGAGAAGATCATCTCGAGATAGTCAATGCAAAAACTGACATCTGATGGCTCTTTTCTTTGAGTGCCCTTGAGCTACAGGGGTGCAATTTCGTTTGTAAACTGCCATTTTTGATGATTGTTAACCTTCAACAACTTCTGCCTCTACCTTCGTTTGCCAGTGTTTGACAAATCTATTGGTTTTGCTTGATGGTTCACCGAAAACATAGTAGAATTCTAAAGAAGACGATTGGTTTTGCAAGTGTTAACGATTGCATTTGACCACTTGAATTCAAGGGTGCCCCTGGCTAGTAGGGGCGCTTTTGGCTCTAGAGTTGATCATTTTCTGATGATTTTCACCTCTTCACGCTTTGCGATCACCGTGTTGCTAGGCTACTCTGACTGCGTTGAAGCATTGCAACTGCTGATGCGAATACGTTCACTGTTGTGATTGCATTCACCATTCTGCGTGCACGAACACTGCAAAGTTGACTTGGGTGTTGACTGCAAAGGCATCTCCCTTGTAGCAAGGCATATTGTTTCCAAACAAAAATATTTTTTACATTTTTCACCTTTTGAAAATCCCCGCCGTCGCGAAGCATCTTTTTGAGCATCTTTTGCCATAGAATCTTCGTTGAAGCATTTGAGGCTTAGATTTTGATACTTGGTATCTGGCCATCTGCCATTGTTGACCTTAGAGGTCCTAACTTTTCTCTTGAAAAAGTGAAGTAGACCTACCAGAGCTAAACTAACTTTTTCTTGATTCTAACTTGACCAATGTGACCGTGAAGTGAAATAAGCCAATCAAAATTATTTTCAGTCAATTCTGGAAAGATCCTATTTCTTAGAGTTTTTTCTAAAAACAGGGGCCTAAAACCCTAATTTTCAAATATTTCAAAATTTTCCAGTATCCTCTAGATAGTAAACCCACAAAAAGTCCATGCTTCGTTTGACCTAAAACTGACTTTTGACGATAATTTTCCAAGATTTAGACCATTTTATCAAAATGCCTTATTGAAGCAAAAATTTAATTTTGGGTACAACACATCTGTAGAACATTACAAGACTGTGATGGTACAAACTTTTGCAACAACTATTTTGTTACCATAAAACTAATATTACAACACTTCAAGACCACTCCATAGAACTAATTCTAGAACACTTCGGGAAACTACAAAATAACTTCAGTCACAACAATGTTGTTACTACAAAACAACTTTTGCAACACTACAAGGCTACTGCAGAACAACTTCTGCAACGACAAGAGACTGTTGCATAACAACTTCCAACCCTAGCCACCCTTACACAGTCTGTAATTGCCAGAATCTACCCTATCTTCCTTGTTATGGCATACTTAAAAGCCTTCATTCCTGAACCAAACCTCTGATTAAAAAGAACTCACTTTTTTCCACCTACCTATTCCTGTAAAATCACAAATTCTTTTCGGTCAATAAGACTGCACTACTCCCAGGATGCTACTACATCAAAGTTGACCATCCGTTAGTGATTCAATGACTAGTCTAAATATGGCTTATGTAAGCATGCATTATTACAAGCTGGACTCCCAAGATATGCTCTCCTTAAATGATCCAAAAGTTGTGAGGTCTCCTCAAATAGATCTATTTTTCATTTTCCAAGAACAAGAATTTGAGAGAAGAATTGGGAGAAATTATTTCCATGGTTCAGGAGGAGGAAAGAACAATAATGCAAACAATAACTGAAACTAAAACTAGAAAAAGATTCTCCATTTCTCTTGTTATAAAGCCGGAATACTTTTCTTTGATCACTATGATTTATAAATTATAAACTTCATAATATTATATCATCATACCCTATAACCCATAAAGTTATAAAACTATTGTACGAATATAAACTCATAATATTATATATATGGTATCAAATCTCATTATATATCATATTTTTAAAGTTATTAAACATAGAAATTTATAGAGTTTTAAGTTACATTTTTTAACTCCAACATCTAATGCAGGAGTATTTGTCCCAGGTGATCCTGCATCACCCAAAATAAGTGACTATTCAATTTTGGCTTCCATTCTAATTTTGTGTGTTTTCAGGTTGTTTCTTGTCTTTTTGGGATTATTATTTTAGTTCATATCTCAGTCTTTGTTGTTAGACAGACAATACAATTATTATTGCTTACACAATCTAATTGGTTAGTCTGTTCCTTTGGCATTCATTGTGCATTAAGTCTGGTTGTTCATCTTTGGTTTCAAGGTTGTTTTTTTTGGTAGTTCATTGGTGGAGCCCACATGCTTGGTTAGCCTATGTTCAAGATTGGGACACATGTAGCCATGTGGCATATTATCTCTGGCAGCTCGTACTCCTAAACTTGTGATTCCATTAAACATTTATTTGCCCTGTTTCTAGACTCTTGGCTCCAAAATCTGAAAATGATTCTCACTATGCTTGTGTTGTTTGGAACATGGCATTGCTTTGACATTTCTTTGGACTATATTCCTGCCAAGGCTTATGTGTCATCTCATTCTCTATGTTGTTTAAAACCTTTTTTGGGTAGTGTTGGCATTACAATTTGCACCTCCGGAGTGCATATTGGCAACAGAGAGCTATGCCCAGTATTAACTGCTCTTCAAATTAGGAGGGGAAGCTCCCTCTTTTGCTGATATGCATAAAAAAGTAAAGTATTCTAAAATCCTATCTTTTTGACTGAGTTGGTAGAGGCACAAGGTTAAGAAACCCAATACATTGCAGCTAAGGTTTTTTTTTTGTTTCTGCAGATCTTAACTACAACTAGGCTAACGCTAAAACTATCCTATCTCCTCTAGATAAACAGAGCAAGAAGAATTAGGAGCAGGGAATTGGTATACAATAAACTTTAAATGAGGATTCCCAAGGAGGAGGAACCCCTATCCGAGGTGTAGGCTGCAGTAAAGGTTATTGGAAACAACATCAAACGGTAAGCTAGTTCTCAGGATTCCCAAGGAGGAGTAACCCCTATCCGAGGTGTAGGCTGAAATAGCTTACTGGAAACAAAACACTTAAAAGAAAAACTTTATTTTTAAATTCCCAAGGAGGAGGAACCCCTATCCGAGGTGTAGATAAGAAAGAAAGCATATTAGAAACAACATCAAACGATAATCTCTATTTCTAAATTCCCAAGGAGGAGGAACCCCTATTCAAGGTGTAGATATGAAACAAGATTATTAGACACAAATAAATCTGGGACAGCAAATTGCATGAAGTACCTATCACACAATGAATGATCAAAACAACTTTATATTAACAAAGTGAACAAGTATAGAATAGCAATATTGCATGGCAAGGTGGGCACAACAATTTGTTATTGTAGCAAAAGTTAAAATACAAATGAGCAAGGGTGCTCTTATTTATAGAACCTCAAAGGAGTAGGGAACCCTAAAATCTCCTTGAGTTAACATCAGTCTTGCAAGCATGCAAGATTTATTCTTAAACCTAAATGTATGCAACTTAACAGTTAACTGGAAAAACTACCTCAGTTAACTGATTCTAAACTAAACTAAATGGATGTTGCAACATGCAAGTCCTTATGATATGAGAGTCAACTGATAACTAACAACAATTAACTAAATAGTAAATCCTAACTGAAAGCTCCACATAGGTGACTCTAAAATCGACATGCACAAAGGTGGGACAACGAGTGAACTTGGAAAGAGGCATTAAGCTAACTACTATGTCAAATGTTTATCTTGAAGAGGTAGGACATCTTGTCCACTGGTTGTGATCTCGAGCAATTAACCTCTCCAAGAAGTTGTTAACTGTCTCATCATCTGAAGGTCGTCACATGTATCAACTGTCAATTCACTACTTGTCAGCAACTTGAGCAATCATGGAAATATCTGCACACTCAAACTGATAGTTTACTAACTGGTAACTCTGACGGCTCCGTAACTGGAGTGATAGCCTCTATTTCTTTTGCAGCTTTACGCTTCTGATGCTTTTGACACTTTTCTCAATGGAAGAGTGTTTCATGATGAAACTACGAAGTTTGACTGCGAATACTCTAGCTGTGAGAAATGCTCCTGAACTCGCTGCGCACGCAGAATTCCAACGGTATTCAACCCTCTAAAATGGCCTTGGAAGACTATCAACTATACGAGGTATGAAACCATGTGGACTTTGAGTGACTATGCCTGCCAAATTTTTTGAACTCTGGATGTGCTTGATGCAAATCGGTGTCAACTTTTCTTATGAAATCGTGAATCAAGACTGATTTGGTCTTGAATTAAGTCTGAGTGAACTGCATTTTGAAAAACTAGCCTGTTGACTGTAAACATGGCTATGTTTTGACAACTTTTCCAGTGAGGCTAAAAATGGCTTCTGGCGAGGCCAAAAATACCTTGTCGAGGGGCAATTTTTACGAAAAAATCCTGAGATGTGGGTTTTGTAGAGAAAGTATTTCTAAGCAAACCAACAATGTCAGAAATTCGAAAAAAATGCATTTTTCCTTGGCATGTGAAGACTTTTTGAAACAAAAGTAGTAGGGGCAGTGGGGGCTGCAAGGGCAATTTTTCCCAAAAAATTCTAGCATATGGGTTTTGTACAGAATGAAATTCTAAGTAAACCAAGATTATCAAAAATTTGAAAAAACGGCCTTTACTAAGGCATGCAAGAGTCTTTTTCAGTAACAGAAGTTCTAGGGGCAGTAGGGGCAATTTCTCTTAAGAAAAATTGACATATGGGTTTTGTAGGCGCCAATGAGCTGATCGAACTCAAATTCTTTGTTTTTTACAAAATTGACTTTTTGACTGACATGCAAAAGAATCTTCAGAAAAAAACATAGTACTTCAAAATGAGAAGTAACGGGGCAGTTTTCTCGAAAAATTCAGGAACATGGGTTTTGTTGCCAATGCTGTATTGAGTGAACCTAGATGACCAGATTCTGAAAAAGATGTCGTTCACTTTGACATGCGAGAGAAAACCTAAGACAAGGATAAAAAAATTTTGAGAGAGAAAATAGAAGTTATATTCTGCCTATGAAAATGACGCCTATGCCTTGAATCGATTTTGATGAAGTCTGGAATGCATGTGCTCAAAAGATGAAGTCTGGAAAATAAATCCTCTGAGCAATCTGGACCTAGCACTGTGAAGAACACTGGAAAATATCACCTGTAGCACCTTCAAATCTTGCTTGCACGAGAAAATATGTGTTTGCCTTCAACCTGTGATGAGAATAATAGACGCCCAAATGCCTTAATGAATAAATTTCATGAATTAAGGTGTCACCTTCAGTTAAATCATAAATTTAGGATGAAATAACCTCATTGGACCCCAATTCAATTAATTGAATGAAGAATAAACCCTAAAATGAGCGCCACCCAGCATGCACAGAGAAATTTGCCACATGCAAGAAAATTAAGTTATTTGCAAGTCGATTTGGAGGTGAGACTGGAGTTTTAATATTATTTAAGTTGAGCTCACAAATCCCTCCATTATAGGGTGGCCAAGTCACTTGAGTTTCAAAAGTCAAAGTTTGACTTTAGGTGCCAACTCGCCAGACAAAAACTTTTTTGAAATTTTTCATTTTTTAGCCTTTGCAAACATCACCGAAGCCTATGTTTGATCACTAATTTTGAATGACTAAGGAATCCAGTAGACTAGCTGATAGTCTCATTGAAGAGCAAGATCAAAACTGACAAGGAGCTTCTTGAGGTTGCAAACCCTAATTCTGACTTTTGAGCCTTCAAAATTCTGGGCGCCCCTGGCCTCCAGGGGCTCTTTTATTTCTAGACAGCCATTTTCACAACTTGCTAAATCCTCGTTCAATGTCCAGCTACTGAGTACTGACAAGTCTTCTGACCCGACTGAGATATGCAATTGAAATCTTGAAGCTTCACGGATAGTTTGAGCATTTGAGCTAACCCAAACAACTGCATTTGAGGGCTCAAAACTCTAGGCGCCCTTGGCCTCTAGGGGCTCTTTTTGCTTTGAACTCACAATTTGACCTTGATTAAAACCTTCTGTTTGAGTCCTGATTCCAACCGTTTGGCAACTCTAATTCATGTACTGACGAACTCGTTGCGAAGCCTGATCAAGTCTAATACAAACATCTTAGGTGTCATTTGCTCAAAAAGGTGCATCTAGCGCCTCAAAAGTTTGGGCGCCCCTGGCTAGCAGGGGCACTTTTCTGCTCCAGTGTTAGTCAAAATTTGACCAACTTTATCTCCCTCGTTCTTCATTCAATCTCCAATTTCAGGTGTTGGACAAGTCCCATAGACTTGTAATTGGATTTATCGCGAAGCTGACAAGATGTTGAGTTGACGCCTTGAAGAAGACAACCTCCAAAAACCACATCTGGTTACCCAAAATGATGGGCGTTGTAATGTCTCCTTTTTCACGAGCATCAGAGTTGAGGGATTAGCCTATTTTCGTGACCCTCGTAGGCTAATAGTTCTAGATAGAGGGTTTCTCAGACAGACACTTGGTCGTCAATTTGCAGTGTGGATCTCTAGAGTATGGTGGCAGGGTGAATTGCGGCGTTTGGCATGATACTTGTGCTTAAATTTATGATACTCACCTTTAATTTCACCATCCTTGGCCTAGGGACCATGTGTCTTCAAAAGGAAAGGGTCACTTTATATTTTTCAGTTACTATTCATTCTTAAAGTGAAAAAAGAAATAACTTAAGTGAATAGTGCTCACTTTAATGAATAGTGATTTCAATGTAAAATTATAAATATGAAGAGAGGAAATTCAACCCTCTTCATGCATTGATGATTTTGCTTGTTGGAAACTTTGGAGTGAAGCTTGGAGGAAGGAGGAGGCTAGGGTGTTACATCCCGATTGTATAGCTACTATTGCATAGGGCAATTGAGTGTAATGTTTGAATCTTTGAGATGAATAGAACATGTTTTTGTTATCAAAATGAATGAGTTCTATTTAAATGATTGTTTCATCTGATTGATACTTCTATCGATGTTATCCTTGATGAATGTTGCATGCATAGTATTGAATTGTGAATATTCTAACTTAAGATGTTTTGTATACTGTTGGCTTTGTGAACAAGTAACTGTCGAGATTGTATGTCTATGGTTGCAGGAAAAGGAACCATTCCTCTAGGCGGAGGGGAAATATCACTCGGGAGAGGGGCTTGGTCGGATAACCGGTAAAGTTGATCAATTGAGCATACACACACTTCACTGAAGGTTTTTGGGAATTGGGTCAAATTGAGTTATCTTTATAAGTCATCCTTAGGCTTAGGAGTTTTGGATTACTTCTTTATGCTTTATGAGTGGTGCTACTTGTTGTCTGACTTACTGTTCTATGAGCCTTGAATGTGAAATATGAACTGATAAGTGTGGTATAGACAGGATGTATATGTGTATACATGTACCACTCATATGTACATAACAACATGTATGACATGTCAATACAAATGTATGATGGGCAATTATTATGCCATACACGTGTCGACATGGCATACATACGGATACGTATACATGGCTGGCACACCTATAAACATATGCACACTATCTATAAAGTTGTTATAACGTTATATTGATGCCTTAAATTTACAGTTAAACGTATATATACTGTCAGAACCCCGATGGTTCTCAACTCGAAACCCTGACTGGAATTGTTTGTTTTTGCAAGTTTTGTATATTTTTTGTGTTTTTTGATGGATTTTTGCAAAGAAACAAGAAGCTGCGATTTTCTAAATAACTGCCTAAAAATTCATAATAAATTCTAAATTCATGAAATAAGCTCAAGATTGTTCAGAGAACATAGGCGCATCTATTTATTATTATTCCAGAGCTTTTACAATGCAAATAGAGTAAACAAATGTATATAGAAAATGATTTTATTCAAAAAACCTGATTTTTGCTTGCCAGGCGCCAAAAGGAACAGAGAAGAAATGTACGGCTGAAGAATGGATGATTCCCTGACCTTTGAAATCGTTGCCGAGCCTCCAGATATCCAAGGCGCTATGAAACCCTCTGCCAAAGACTGAATACTAAATGCGTTTCTCCTAAGAGGAAGGTACGGCCTGGAAAAGTACAAAAAAAGTACGGCCTGCTGCAGCAATGATGAATATGGTACGGCTCAAGGAAATGAATGCCAGATCTCTGCAAATGGTATCTCTGCTAAAGTCGCCTTTATTGCTAGATGATATCCTCTGAATCTCCTTCTGAAATCGATGCAATAAGATCAACTGTAACTCCTGAATGAAGTCACCGAGATGCAAGCTTAAACTGGTATTTCACAGTCTCAGTCTGCCAAATTCCTGAAGAGGTATCGTTCTCCAGAAACGCTTCGTCTGCCCAAAACCCTAGGGTTTGCAAACTCCAATGCTCAGAGCAATTTAGACAAAGTTGAATAGCATAACATAATAATCGTTCGATTTTGTCTTTCCTGCCAATATATACTTCCTTGAGAAAATTCGACCCAATAGCTCATTTAATAATCATTTAATAAAAAATGATTAAATTTGTCTTTTAGACTTAGGAGAATTGCTTTTAATAATTGGCGCCATCATTAATGAATAATAAATATTCATTATATCAAATATTAATCTCTTTATTATAAAGTATAATAAATACTTTATAATATGCCAATTAAATTAAATATTTAAATATTTCAATAAAGTGACTTTAGTATAAAGTCAAAATATTAAATATTCATTAATCATTAAATACTCCTTATTTCTCCGTCCGATCACCAAACTGAATAACTGGGTCGACTCTGAGCAGAATAGTTGAACCAAATGCCCTGCCCAAAAATAGCAGCTTCCGCCTGACCTAACTTTCTAAAAATAGAAAATTTCTGAAAATGCACTCTGGAAGATTCTGCGAAGGCTCAACCTGAAACAACTGCAAAACTGGAGCTACCAGACACTGAGTAATTGCCCCTGATGATCCTCTGCACACTCCTGTCAGCCTACGAGGATCGAATAATAGGCTAACCTCGTCACCAACTGCGCTGACTAGGATGGGGACATCACAAGCCATGATGGTTTATATCACAATGAGGTGATATCCGATATCACAATGAGGTGATATGTCTAGTACATCTGGAAGTATTCCTCCCTAGCTGAGAGGGAGTGTTGATGATATTGCAGCCACGGGATTCTACTTCCAAGCGCCATTTTTATGAAGAAAGATTAAATTGAATATAGCCTTGGCTATTCAATTTAATATGTGCCCAATTTGGAGATATGAAGAAGCGCTTCATATATATAAATAAAATGGTTGTTTATTATTTAATAAATAATATTTCATTATGGGCCGACTCTAGAAGTGACGTGATTTTCTAAGAGGCGTCTTTCTTGCTTGAGCCAACCTCATGTTCCAAGAGACACGTCTTTCTCTTTTTAGTGGGTGTATAAATTCAAGGTGATTATCATTCATTTGGGTATAAAGTTCATTCAGCATAATTCGCATCCAAGAGGTGAAGTTCGGGTCTGAGCAGCAGACCATTATCCTGTAGCAGCAGATCATCATTCTGTAACAGCAGGTCGTCATTTTGTAGCAGTAGATCTATTTCAAGGAGAAACAGATTCACGTGTATTTGCATCTAAGAGAGGTGCTTATTATTCATTGTATCAATATTGGCATTGTGTTGTGCCTGAGTTGTAAGCAGATTTCTGCTCTTACTGCTGCAATATATAAGAGATATAGTTGCTGGGTTTTTCTCCCTCAAGAGGAGGGTTTTTCCAGGGTATCTTGTGGTGTTCATTGTCTCATGTGTTGCATTTTCTGATTACTTTTTGTTTGATTTATCTGATCATAAAAATAAAAAAACTAACATGTTGCCTCTTTAAAGGTCACACAAATTATGTATGCTTCTGCTCTTCTATTCACACAGTCATCCTCTCTCTATATTTTACAAATCTGAATTCAATCTTATATATATGCTGGTCAAAGGTTGCAACCTTTTGTGAAAGATCACACCATTTAAAAACTGCTCTTGTATTGTTTATGTTCCACCTTGAATTGTAAGCTAGTACGTAATAGTATTGCATAGGGCCGAATGATTGTAATAAGAACTCAATGCTTGAATAAAATGTGTACCTTGTTATCAATACGAGTGTTGTTACATTTAATGATTGTCTCATTTTAATGTATTTTTATTGATATCATTCTTGGTGGATTAATGCATATTAAGTTATAGAATTGTTAATATTCTAACTTGTGAAATGTTGTGTATACTGTTTATATTGTGAACATTTGACTTTCGTGGGCGTATGTCAGTGGATGCAAGTATATGTACCATTCCTCCAGGAAGAGGGGAAATATCACTCGGGAGAGGGGCTTGGTCGGTTAATCAGTAATGTGAACTACTTGAGCATACAAACACTTCACTGTAGAGTGAGTAACTGAGTCAGTTATGTTAAATGAGTCATCCATAGTCATAGATTGACATTAGGAGTTGTGTGTCTTCTTCCGTACATTTTATGAGAGATGTTTATCTGTTACCTGTCTCATGGTATTAAGTTCATTACAATGGTATTGTATATGAATGTAAGTAAATAGGGGGGGTACATATATACATATATATACACATACAGTATATGCACGTATCCATATGTATATACATATTGATACAAGCATGTGATTGGCAAACGGATATGCTCACACAGTTGCATCGATATGGTATGCATACATATACGTGCATATTAAGGTATATACGGACATATATATGTGTGTATATGTACACGACCTATTATATGTGGATATTAATAATATTATATTATTATTGCCTATTGATTTACATATACAAGTATATGTATATATGTATAGATACATATATTAACATATCGGAAATAACAACTGGCTTACGATATATTTGCAGAAGTGTTATATATATATATATGTGTGTGTGTGTGTGTGTGCATGTAAATATATATATATATATATTAATATTATATGTAAATATAAATATTAAAGTAAGAATAATATACATAAATATATTTATATATATATATATTACATAAATTAATAAAGTATATATATATTTATATAATATTTGTTACTTTACTACTTAAAAATATATATAATACTATATTAGTTTAAATATAATGGAAATCAATCTTTGATTAATTATCATCACATATTTAGGAAATCGAACTATTTCTTAAGTATTATGGAATCGACCTTTTTTTATTTTCATCATGAATTAAATCGAATAGTATAAACTTGGTAAAACGTATGAAGGAAATATCATGTTCATAAACATTAGACTTCATAAGGTTGAAATTTAAATATTTGGGAAAACTGTATTGAACTTCTCGTGAATATGAAAAATTGCGGAAGAGAAACTCGCGCGCCTGTTGAAGCGCTCAGCCCAAGGAAAAATGCAAACGCGAATTGCAGTGTGTCAATGGACGCCTGAATTTTGGGTTTATGATGAGGAATTTGGGAAAGACTTTGTCATTCAAAATATCCCTCACCTGTTGAATCGCGCCTTAGCTAAAGGTGTCGATTTCTCCTCATTGAATGGAGTCAATTTGAATCTTTCTTCACCTGCTGTCAAATTAATGGTCGAATCAACTTCTCAATTCGATGAGTAAGGGATTTTCTGCCCGCCACATACCAGCTGAATCAGTCAATCAAAATGCCTGTCGATTGCCATGCCTTCCCGTGAGGAATGCGTTGCATATTGAGGCTCTATATAAAGCCTTCAAACTGCTAGGAAATATCATGCTTATTCTCTCATTCGCATTTTCATTCTCTATCATACTGTTTCATTCATTCGTTTACTTCCATCAAAGTCGTTCCTTTGACCTTGCGTATTGCAAGAATAAGTTATCAGTTTCTGGGAGTGTGAACTATACACAATCTTGAGTATCACCTTTTCATACTGCTAGAAGTTTGAATCACCATATTTCTGAGTTATATTTAAGAAGCTGTCCAGTTGTGTAGTAATCATTGAAAGAGCATTTTCTGTGAGGGAAACATAGTTAGAACAGAGGAATTTTGTAGTTTGGAAGTGCTGCAAGTATAGACCACATCATCATCATCAAAGGAAAGCTTAAACCAAGCATGGCTTATTGTTTCTCTATATATTTCATCTTTGGATCTTTCATTTATCATGGAGTCATGTTCAAATATCTTTGGTTATTTATTTTTGTATGGTGTTTGCAATAGACTGTCCAATAGCTTGCATTTAGTAAATATGTCATAGATGATGCATGTTTGTTGAAGAGAGTATTTATTTGTCTTAAAAGGTTAGATAATGCATTTAGTATAATTGCTTTACTTGTACGATCTCTATATAAGGAGAGTATTTGTTATCTTAGATATTAATACTAGGACTGTGATGAGAGCTTGGATTCAAGTACAATGTAACCAGCTGAGTTATTAAATTAACTCAAAAGAATTAGCTAAACTCCTAGGAAATAATCATTCCCGTATAGGAGAGAATAGGAGAAGTACTTGCGATGCAGATTCATCCCAATATGATTACTTGATGTAGGATGTCTATGGTACAGATTACCATGATAGGACAAAAGACCTACGCGTAGTGTAAGATAGCCCTAAGTCAAATCAACCCTAAATAGTGTATATGACAGTTCACCCTCAGTAGAGATACTGTATGAACACTTTGGCCAAAGTAGTGTAATGAACAAAACACCCTCTTAGATTAGGCGATGATTACACTGTCAAGATCACTGTGATCCCGTATTCCATACTAGATCGAGATTTTACTGGATGTATAGGTTCTAATTATGTAGGAAACACCGCTATGCTCAGTCAGTTTAAAGTATCAGTTACCCTACCAATCTCTTCGTTGAAGGGAGGGCCATCTATCGAATGGTAAATGTGCAAGGGACCGCATTATAAGTCCGTGGTTGGCGGAAAAGTGCCTGAGTGATGTTTCTCCTCCTTACCAGGCTACTGAAGCACCGAGATTTGAAAGGCGGATTCCTGGACCTTCTTACCACTATTAGTTCAAAAGCTCAATGAGCTATGTATGTACACATATGTATGTTTACTTTGATGTTCATTTGAAAAGAAGAAGTTTCTTTGTTGAAATATATTGTCTTGTTCATTTGAAAAGAAAAAAAAATTCAAGTTGATAGCTAGAATGTATCTTATTTAATTGTCAATGAAAAGGAAAGAAATGTTTTATAGTATTTTCTTTGATGCATGTTATCTATGTTAAATGCTGTAGATTAAGGAAAAAAAATTACGTAAGGGTCAGGTCGTTACAGTTTAGAAAATCTGATTTTAGTTTGCCTTATCAAAACATAATTGCACCATTTCATGAAGTTGCATTATTTAAAATAAATTGCACCTCTTCATGTATTAATTAATTTTGTTTTGATAAATCTGAAGTTGAAAAAATAAATCGCACCACTTCATATGTAACGCAGCCTTAACAATTATTATTTCTGCCTTTTATTGACGTTAGATTAACCGCTGACCTTGGAAAAATTATATCTTTTATGAATCGCAGCTTTTTTATGAAGCGCTTCTTTTATAAATATTATTTGCTCCACCTTTATTTTCAATTGCTGCCTTTGTGACTTTCTCTTTTTCTCTATTTCATCTTATATGTTTTTGGTTTTTCTAATTGTCTTATTCTCAACTGCTGGCTCTTTTTGGTTTTGTCTTTTTCTGATTTTATAAATGTTAATAATCTTTAAATCGTTGCCTTTTAAACTTCAAGTGCTGCATATCATTAACATTGTTTTACTCTTATTTCCAGTATCATAAGGTTGGCTAAAATTTTTGTTTTTTTTATATTTATTAATACATGTCTTTGTGAGTGCTGCTAGGTATTAGTCCAATATAAAAATCAACATTTAATTTATGTTATCCTCTCAAAGTGAGCCTTCATTTCCAATAATGTATCTTCAGGTCATGGCATCATAATTAAGCAGATTCTTCATAAATTCCTCCTCATATTGAAAACACCTTTGACATCAATGACAATATTTCCAACAGACATAAGGAGTTTGTGGTTGGAGAAAGGTGTATCTCAAAAAGGAACGATTTACAATTGGGACATATAACAAATTGAAAGTGAAGTTTGGTCCTTGTAGGATTGTCAAAAGGTTTGATTCAAGAAATGCATATGAAGTGGAGCTATTGAAAGGTTTGGGCATATCACAAGTGTTCAATATTTCAGATTTATATCAGTATCATGAGGGAGAACTAGGAGACAATGACCAAGAAATACAATGGAATAATTAGATACCACAACAGAAAGGAGAGGAAATTAAGGATATTTTAGATAGTAGATTGGTAGAAGCACTAGAAATAGACAGGATAAGATGTATTTGGTGAAATAGAAGAGAAGGCCTAAAGTATTCTCATCTTGAATTTCTAAGGCTAAGGTAGATCGACTTGGCTTCCCTCTAGCCACTGCAAAGTGAGGGATGCACTTTTCAAATTACCCCAAGTGTCTTATATAGGAGTATCCTGGGTGTAAGAGCACTCTTGCAACATCCAAAAATACATTCTTTCACTTGATGAACACACAATTATACTGAGAGGGGGGGTGAATCAATATAACAACAATCTTTAAAAAAAAAAAAAACTTAATCAATCACAACAGTAATACTTTAAAACTTAATCATCCGCAACAATAACACACATAAAAGATCTAGCAATTAAGATCACAAGAAGAACACGCGATTTACATGGAAACCCTTGTGGGAGAAAACCACAGAAAAATATTGTTTATATATAGATCTTCGTAGGCACCAACCTACTTCTCTTACAAACTTCTTTTGTAGGAACCAACCCACTGGAGACACCAATCCCAACAACTGAGAACCAACTCAACAAGAGACACCAATATCTTCTTTGATAGGTGTTGTACCCTAAATTAAAATGTTTGCTACACTTACGCATTTTGAAGAAATGAGTCAAAGTCTTGTTAAATCTGTCAAAAAGGTCAAAATTGGGATTTGCATGCCTTGCATGAGGGTCAAAAACTCAAAATTTTCAAAATCTAACGATCTAGGTCTGCTCAGAGCAACCAAATCTACAAAGCCCAGATTTCAGTTTTTCAACCCTAAATTTTAGGAAAATTTCTATTTTTAGCAAGTTTCTAAAGATAGAACTTTTTTCTGGGCTTTTTTGGGTTTCTTTTGAAATGGATGCTAGAATTTTTTTCTAAAAATAGAAAGTTTAGCTTCTAGGGTTGAAACTGATTTTGATTGGCTTAAAATACTTCCTCATCAGGCTAGTCCAGTCGAGATCACAAAAAGATCAATTTTTCCCTAGTGGGTCTTTTTTGTTTTTTTAGAAGCTTTTTCAAGAGCTCCAAGGTCATTAATGGAGGTCAGTCATCTACCAAGTGTCAAATTCAAACATCCAAGCACTGAACAGAAGATGAGAAATGATGAACGTGCACGAAGAATGATAAATGGAGAAAGGAAGTTGTCAAAGTCGATAGATGCAAAATTTTGACTAAGTCTACCAAGCTCAGGCGCCCTTGCTCAGTCTAGGGCCCAAAGACATGCCTTAGAAAAACTTTCATTTCAGCAAACAAGGCAAAGGCAAGCGCGTGAAATGAAAGAGAAAGTCAAAATTTGCAAAATAAAAACTAACTCTACCAGCCATGGGTGCCCCAAAAGGAGATAGGCGCCCAACTTTTCAAGGCATCAAATGATGAAATTAGGGTCTGTGCTCCCAAACATCTAGCTCCACAGTGAGTCCATCAGCACAACCATCTAATGAGTCAATCATTCAAGATTCAAGATTGAACGGAGGAGTTTCAACTAAGTGGTTGAATGCAAAATCATGAAAACGTCAAAAAATATTCTAAGAAAACTTGGGCACCCCAGAGAGAGATAGGCGCTTGGGGTTTTTGAAGGCCCAAATTTAGTAGTTAGGGTTCACAAATGTGCTCAATCTCTTCAATATCCTGTTTTCTTTGCAACGGATATCTCAACAAGCTCATCAGATCATTCAGCTACAAGCAAACTCAGATCAAACAGGGGCCATGACGAGGTTTTCAAGCTTCAAGGTGAAAACAGATGTAAAATTGTTCTCTTCTAGAAACTTGGGCGCCCTAGAAGGAGATAGGCGACCAAGATTTTGAGGTGTCAGATGAATGAATTTGCCATAGCAGCCTCCAGCACGACTTCTTCCAACTTGAAGCAGCTTTCCAATGCAACTGACATCACATTTGTCGGAGTTGGCAGTCATCAGATATCACCGAATGATCGAAGGGGTAAAACCATGAGAATGATAGAAGTCAAAAGCAAAGGTAAAAATATCAAAGAAAATTCTAACTCTAGTGAAGTTAGGCGCCCCTAGCTAGCTTTTGACCCCCAAGATGCAACTTTCAGGAGACATCACTCCCAGGAGACCCCCTTCAAAATCTTCTCAGCTATCCAACGAATTCAATAGCCAGTTGATCTAATCAGTCTAGCTTTCTGGATCACGAAATCATCTGAAGGTCAGAAAACATGAAGAGAATGAAGAATATAAAATGGCTAACACTGGTAATGGTGGGCATCCCAGAAGGAGAAGGGTGCCCATGATTTTGACGGATAAAATGAAGTTTTTAGCCAAAGTTGTCTCCAAAACAATCTCACCAGATTCGATCAAGCTCCATGATGAATCATTCAGCTTGCCCATAGGATCAACCTAGAAGTCGGAAATTAAATTCAAACAAAAGGATAAAATCAAGAAAAAGTTGAAAATGGTTGAAAAATGGTTGTTTGAAGAACATAAGCGCCTCTAGCCAAGAAGGGCGCCCAAGAATCCATGCCTTAGCCAAATTTTTCAAATTTTCAAAGAAAAATAAAACATCTAAAGTTCAATGCACAAGCTCAGGCTAGGGTTTGAGAAGTGAAAGCAAAAAAGAAAGCAGATTTTCTTAAGGCTAAATTTATTTAAGGCGCCTTTGTCTTTCATTTTTCATAATTTTCTTGTAGGTGGTGCCCAAAGAGAAGAAGAGAGCAAACACAAAATTTTCTTCAATACAAGAGTCGAGAGCCAAAACTCAGTGCTTTTTCATAGTTCATTATATTTTTGAGATCAACATTCAGAGAGGCTTCTTTTCTCGTGCTTTTTTTTTCTTCTAGAGGATCAATTTTCTAGAGGTCAAAATTTTCCATTTTTAGCGATCTGGGTCATATCAACTTCTGGTTCTGAACAACTTTGAAGAAATTTCAGATTTCAAAAAACTTTCTTTTTCTTCGCATGTACCAAAGAACATCAAATTTTTCAAGTTTAAATCATCTGGGTCCTTCTAGAGCATACTTCTGAACAAAACCCAGGTCGCAGCTTTTTCAGAAAAATTTCAAATTCTAATGGTGTGCTGCTTTTTCAATCAGACTTCAAGATTTTCAACATCTGATCAATTGGGTTCATCCAAAATGTGCTTCTAAACAAAACCCAGGTGCTAGCTTTTTCAAGAAAATTTGAGGAAATTAGGGTTTGCTTCTTTTTAAGTCTACACTCAAAATTTTCAAAGACGGACGATTTGGGTCTTCTTGTAACGAAATTCTAAACAAAATGTAATGTCCCCATATTAGAGACATAAAATATGCAGATTAAAATTTTGATTTTTAAAGATTGTTTGATAAAGAGCAATGAAAGATTGAGGGAATAAGATAAATGAAATGCATTATTATCAATTAGTGCGTAACTAACATAATCTGATACGATTTATTACTCTTGATCGGAATAGATCTTAGCCTTATTTCTCTCCCTAACCTTATGGGATGGTAGATTTACTGTGCCAAGGGTGCGTGCACCATCTCGAGTTGGACACCCTCAAGGATTGGTTACCTGTCTTGGGCTTCGTCCAGCATGAATGGATTGGACACCCTCAAGGATTGGTTACCTATCTTGGGCTTCGTCCCACATAGATTGGATTGGACACCCTCAAGGATTGGTAACCTGTCTTGGGCTTCGTCCAACATAGATTTAACCGCCTTCCCTTCCACACACTTCCTATCCTCATCAAGCGTTACGACAGAGTTTTTGGTCGAAGACTATCTCTCAAGATAAAAACCATAATAGCCATTGAGACAATAATTGCTGCAAGCATCGTCATTGGATAATCGAACATAATATATATAAATATATATATTTATATTAAACTTAGAATGTCAATTCATTATATTCATATATAATTATTTATTTATATCGGTTTGGTACTCCTACATTAATTATTCTTACTTATATTTATTGGTACTCATATATATACCTTTATATAATTATTCTTCATTTATATTCTACTCTTATCTCCAATAATGTTATGGGCTGCAAATAGTATTTATGTAGCAGATATCTTCATTATTTATTTCCTTATTCCTCTTTCCAGATCCCACTCTCTTCCCCATGGTTGCTTGATGAGATAAATACAAATAGATAAAATGGGTATAATTGCTCATGATAACTATAATAATCTAATTAGATATCCAATTCAACATATTAACAATGCTATAAGACATTGTATGATTTCTCTATTCCAAAATGACATCAATAGGACACATTAATTAGATAAGTATCTTAATGTAAATTGCATTTAATAATCCAATATATGAACTACAATATATATACAATTACCATATTATATTCAATATAATATATATATATATATTTATCGTATATATATTAAAGATACATATTAATTACTAACTATTATCAAATCCTTAAACATTCCTTCATTTTTATTTAATTACCTTTGTCTAATCTTAACATACGTTTTGATTACCGATTTCTATAAACAACAATCACTTACCTTTTAAATCGATGTGGAGAAACAATCCGTCCTATTCTCCACCAGCCACGATCATGGTCTTTTCCTTGAGGAATTTATTCTCTTATACATTCGCTGCCTTAAAATATATTACAATGTTTTTTTATGCTCCAAAAAAACTCCCTCTTCCTTTTAATCCCCCGATCTCCTTGTCTTTTTATATCCCTATGTCTCTTATAGAGACGTGTCTTTTGTAAGGGGGTAACTTTTGCTGTCTTAACCATTCTTTAACTGCACCTTTTGAAATACATTAATCGTTGCTTTATACATGTAACTTTCTCCCTTTGCAATACAATGTATTTATTATTTTATGTGATATTAAATGGTTAACATATATTTTCAATATTTATTCTGTTTTCATTTTATTTATTCAAATATAGTTATAAATTGAATTTATAATATATTAGTTTATATATTTTTATTTAAAGTTTATTATATTATAATGATTATAATAATGTTAAATTGTTTAGTATTTGTATTTATATATTTTTAATATTAGTTTATATGATTAAATTGTATTTATCATTATAATATCATTTGTACTGATATTCAGATTTACATTTCATATATTATTATATATGTATTTTTTATATTTATTTTATTTGTTTTATGTTTGATAATTATAGTTATAACAATGACAATTAGTTCCATTTATTTTTTTAATTTGTATTTCAATATTTCAAATTTAGCCTTACAATTTCGGGGACATGACACAAAACCCATATCTCAAATTTTTTTTGGAAAATTTCATCTGTTTGAAGAAGAAAACCAACAAAGCTAAATTTAGAAAGTTGTGCAAAACTTGTCTAAATATAGGCGAGTTTATAGTCAATCTTCAAAGTTTTCAGTATGGAGTACACTCCCCTCGAGTTCAAGACCAAATCAGCACTATACGACTTCATCAAAATAGTTGAGACTGACTTGCACCATATCAAGCTAGTATTCAACTTGCAAGCATTGGAAGATGCAGGCAACGTTGTAGTCAGGCACCTTGGTCACTCTGAACTACTAGCAGCCGCATCCATTTCTATTTTAGTGCAGAGTCTCGAATTCATAATTGCTTGTATCAAGCATTACAATTTGGCAACTCAAGAGATTTAGTTGGTAGATGGAAAAGTGATTTGCAGTTTGAAGCCAGACATGATTGAAAAATGCTTCTCAATACCACCCTGGCTTGAAAATGTGACTATCTCCAAGGAAGAATGTGGAAGGGTATGGGATATGCATAAGAAGAAATACAACAACAAGATTGCACAAAAGTGGATGAAAGAAAAACATAAGGCTCTGCCAAAAAATGTCAGGCGAGGGGAATTCAAAGATGAAATTGCTATAATGATCACCCTACTCAACTGGATCACTGGTCAAGAAGACACTACAAAGTTTCAACCGTGGATGTTCTACATTATACCTCATATCATGAAGAAGACATAATACTATGATTGGTCAACCTTAATTAGTGATAGTCTCCATCAACAAATAATTGAATACTTCCAAATTCACAAATTTCACTTGGTCTCCTACCTTGTCTACCTAGTGGCCTTCCAAGGTAAACTCGAAGGGTTGAACACTGAGGGGTCTCTGAATGTACAACATGTCTACAATTACTATCCTCAGTTGGAATTCATAGAGTCATCACATCATTACAAGAGGGTAAATGAGGCTTTCCTAATGTATACAATGTGAGACCTGGATAACAAGTTGCATGTGCGCATTTCATCAACTGTCAGGGCAGCAATGGCAGAGTGGGCAGATTGGTTTATTCAATTTCCTACTTTCAACTACATCAGAGTCTACAGCTTTTCTAGAGCTCCACTCATGTTGCCCAGGTACCCATTAGATGAAGTTTTCATGGAATTGCTAATGCAAGCATATGATGTCCATATGGTTTTGTGGAATAGAAAGAAGCCTGCCTTCAGTTTTCCATTTGGGTTGGGAATTTACACATAAAAATCAGCAACAGATGCCAAGTCCATGGGCGATGAGTTGGCTAAACTTGGTCTCAAGCCATACAACAAGAGACGATCATATGACCCTCATGGTGTCTTCACAGCCCGACTTGAGAAGAACTATGCTCATGTGCCCGCACACGAAGATTTTTGGGCCAACTGCAGAGATGAGTCGAGGTACGAAAGCGTAGTTACAGCAGACTCACTCTCCACCAAATGAAAGATTGTTTGTCAGAGGATATCGAGGGACTTTCAGATGATGATGGAGGTGTACTTCTCCCAATGTACACTCGCAAACAAATTGAGCGACAGCATCTTCCACAGGTCAACTGGGCCAACAAAGAAAGCATCTCAGTGGAAGAAAGGACACATCAAGTCATTGAGTACAGCAAGACCTTCTTGGTCCTCAAGAGGAAGAAATCCATTCCAGCAGCAGAGCCGCCAAGAGTACAGTCATCACTTCCCTCTTCTTCCAAAACACAACCAAAGATGAAGGGTATAAGTCAGTCTCAAGAAGGTGTAAAGGGCAGCAAATCAACGAAGAAGGTTGGACTTCTTGAGTATAGTCATACAAGAGCAGCCAACAGTTGAAATAGAAGCCCCTCCAGAAGATTCCATATCTCAAAAGGAAACAGAAGATGTGCCCTTGACACATGATTATCCACCAGTGCCAAGATCCTCACCAATTCATATTGATCTAGAGATTGAAGAAGATGAAGGAGTTGCAGCTAAGCCTCCCAGGGAAGTTAGTAGAGATACCACATCTTGGCTTGAGAGCTCCCTAGGAAGGAAAAGAAGAAGACCTTCATATCAGTTGAATTTTGACGATCTTGACAATGTGTATCAGGAAGTACCTAAAAAGAAAGCAAAGAAACAAATTCACTTTGAGAGAAATATTGATGGTGAGATGATCATGGAAACTGCTACACCTCCTGAAGATAGAAACAAAGATGAAGTGGATGTAGATGATTCCATAATGGTTAAAGCCAACCTTGGCAAGAGCACCAGGCATGCAGATGTTAATTTGTTCAAAGTTATGGCAGAAAATCTTCAAGAGAGAGTGCTTAAGGATGGAGAGGATAAGGCAGCCCTCAAGGCTGAAAACCGGCAACTCAGGCTATACATTTCAAATCTTGTTCATGGCACTTCACAAGCTACACAATTGCTACCCCAGGTTCTTGAGACACTAGCTGATCAACAACAGCTGAGGCAGTTGGTGATATGTGGGAAATAAACACGGGAATGGATCGAGGAAATCATCACTAGAGGCATGGAGATTCTAGCTTAAATGTATCAATTGAGGTATAATGCCCATGATTTATGCCAAGGCATCCAAGGATTTGAGCAATTGATAGCAGAGGTGAAGCTTATGCACAAAATCATCATTGCAGATTTAGATACAACATATGGCTCAATGGTTGCAAGAGAACACAAGAGACAAATTCTTGCATGGAAAGAACATCACCTCTTCAAGGCGAGAACTTATGAAAGAATATCTGAGGAGTTCGTCACATACAAACAAAGGGTGGTTGATGTGTTCGAGTTCATAAGAGATTTTTTTGCAGAGATCCCTTGCCGGTATTGTCATGATGATGGTTCCTATGTTGGACTCGAGGAAGTACAAGCTGAGTTCCAGAATGTTGTTTGTAGCAGCGAAGGAAGTGTCAGAAGGATGAGTCATATTTCCATGATGTCAATAAGGTTCGAGAAAGCAGCCAATGAGATCAAATATTTTTTGAGATCTATTGCTAAAGGAGAAGAAATCTTGGAAAAGCGGAACTTTGCTATCGATAGCATTGATGCCCCTGACAGAGATATAATTTCCTTCTTTTTGGCGGATGTGATCAAGATATAAAATAGCTTTCATCTAGAAGCTTTCTTCCTAGCTTTCTTTCTATTCTTGTCTTAACTCTTATCCACTCTTTGG
The DNA here is from genome assembly GCA_007115665.2 of Sequoiadendron giganteum. Lineage (NCBI taxonomy): Eukaryota > Viridiplantae > Streptophyta > Pinopsida > Cupressales > Cupressaceae > Sequoiadendron > Sequoiadendron giganteum. Next base: position 597,498,838 of record CM021107.1, read on the forward strand.
AGAAAGAGAAAGAAGACAATTGTAATAGTTGGCATTTCCTATTTTTCATGCTTTCTTAGGTGGTTAGATGTTTATCTTCTTTTAGTTTTAGAAATAAAACTTGCATGCTGGCAAGTCTTAGTTGCGAAAGCAAGGAGATTTTAGGGTTCCCTACTCCACTGCTTAGTTATAAATAAGGTCAACCTTGCCCGTTATTTTCTTAACCGTGCTTGTGATAACAAATTGTTGAGCCTATTTTGCTACAAATTGTTGTCGTTTAGTTTCAATTCACTTAGTGTTAGAGCAATTTTGCAAGTCTCTTCTAACAACAAGTTGTTCAGTTCATGTTGTGCCAATGTATCTTGGTTGATCGCAAAACTAAATGCCTATTTTGCTACAATCCTGCTGTCCCAAAAGTGTAATCTTTTGTTCCTGAGATTTGAGAAACTAAAGTCTTGTGCTTGCTTTGCTGCCCTAATATAATGTCTCAGATTTCCATTTTATGTGTTACGCTTATATGATCTCTATTTCAGTTTGCATTGAAATTTTAGTACATTTGTGTTGGGATAAAGTTTGTTAAGTATCTGTGTCAAAGAATCATTCCCCGTTCATTTCTTACTCTCATGCTCTGCATTTACTTGAATAGTTAGAAACATCATTAGCGTAGGCTTAGTCATAGTTGAACTTCCAAAAGAGAAAATCTTAGCTACGACGCTTGAGTTTTATACCCTTGTGCTCTTAGCTGAACAAAAAGATAGGCAAATTAGTTTTAATTTACTTTCTTAAGCAACATTAGCAAAGAGGTTGCTTCCCCTCCTAATTCGAAGAGCAGTTTATATGTGCATAGCTGTCCGTTTCTAATTCACATACTAGAGGTGCAAATTGAAACGCCAACAATAGGCACCAACCTTCAAATTCTTCAATGGATGATATGTCTTCACAAGATCTGAATGTAGACATGCTTTCCCTCACAAATCTGATCAACAACTCTTAACTTTGAATGATATAAGTCTTTCCTTCACAAATCAGATCCACACATACACCTTCCTTCACAAATTTGATTCAAATAATGAACACTCTTTTTTCACAAATCTGACCCAATCTATAGCAATGTCTTCCTTCAAATCTGATCACAAAACATATCAATGTCTTCCTATGTATTTCTGCATATATCCTTAATAAAGATTTTCTCTAGTTCTTCATATAAACTTGCACACTTCATTCATAAAGAGCTACACATATTCTTAATAAACTGCAGTATGAATTCTTCAATATAAATCTGATTTACACTTCATATTTCCTTCTTTTAGGACTGCTGCGAATCTGCTCTTCTTCACATATTTTTCATTGCTATGTATCTATTATTCAATTCTTATTTTCTCTACACATTTCTTATTTCATTTTATATCCTCATGAAAAGAATTGATCATATGAAGAGATGCACCTATTCAAAGAGAGGTAGCTTTTTATTTTTAACATGTGCTTTTATTAATAAGCACTCATTTAATCTTAGTCGCTGCCATGGACATCATTAACTTTAGACTTTAATTAACTTTAATAAACTGTTAAGAGTTATCATGTATAAGAGAATAAATAATTATTATTCTAATTCTCATGCACTTAAGCTAATCTTAGGTTTTCTTTATTAGTTAACTCAATGCTTTATTTATGTTAAATATGTTAGTGTTTCTTCGATTAGATCATAAACAGAAAGTACTTAAAATATTGCAACACATAAGATAATAAACACAGCAAGATACCCTGGGAAAACCCTCCTCTTGACGGAGAAAAACCCAGCAAATAATCCTCTTATATAATATAGAACAAGAGCAGAAATCTGCTTACAACTTAGGCCCAGCAATGGCAAATAATAGATACAATGAAGTCGCACATCTCCTAGATGCAAAAGATACAAATGAATATGTTCTTCCTTGAAATCAGACTGCTGCTATAAAAGTGTGAACTCCTTCTCTAGATGCGAATATGCTTGATCAAATTGAATGAGTAAATGACAAGGAGTGACCTTGTATATATACAATTGAGGCACCTCCTCAATTAAGTCGGCTCCCTTGGAAGAATATATAAATATATTAATTACAATGTAGGTCGGCCCAATGAATAAACAAAACATGCAAACCATTATAGGGTCGGCCCTTTTATGTTTATCATACATTAGCAATATAAATTAAATAGCCGGAAGGCTATCATTTAATTTATGCTATCTCCTTGAAGTGTGTGCGATGGAAGTGCAGCCCTAAGTTGCTTATAACATCAACACTCCCTCTCAGCTAGGGATGATACCTCCACTTGCACAAGACACATCATCTCAATGTGAAAACAAATAAGATATCACCTCATCGTGATATCAACCATCATGGCTACCTCCATAGATGGTATGTACAAGTGATCATCACTTAATGTGATGTTGTCACCTCAATGTGACTTTCACAATGGCTCCTTCAGAGGGTGAAACACAAGTAGAAGTAAATCATCACGGATTCCCTCACATGATGTTGTCATGGAGTCACACACATGACATCCACCATGGCTCTCTCAGAGGGTGGAAACAAGGGCTTTCACCTCAAATCTCGAAGAGAAATGCACTACCAAGGGCTTACACCTCAAATCTCTTTCAATAGAGAAATGCATTACCAAGGGCTTACACCTCAAATCTCTCTCAATAGAGAAAAGCATTACCAAGGGCTTACACCTCAAATCTCTCTCAATAGAGAAATGCATTATCAATTTTAAGGATCGCTGATACTGAGACTCCTTCTCAGTCAAGGCTGCATTCTCCACCATACCAACCTTTTCTCGAAAGTACACAAACTTGATCCTAGAGAGAGGCTTGGTGAGAATGTCTGTCGTCTGCTCATCAGTGTTGATATACCTCAATTGTATAGCTTTCCTCAGTACCATATCTCTAATATAATGATACTTGATCTCAACATTCTTTGTTCTGTCATGAAACATGGGATTGACAGAAAGCTTTACACAACTCTGGTTATCACAGTGTATAATGGTAGGCTCCATTGATTGTCCAAACAATCCTGCAAGGAGCTTACGAAGCCACACTACCTCACGAGTTGCCACACAAGCTGCTATGTACTTTGCCTCGGTTGTACTCAAAGCCACTGAAGACTGTTTCCTGCTACATCAAGAAATCATAGCAGTACCCAAACTGAAGCAACAACCAGAGGTACTCTTCCGATCTGAGACACATCTTGCCCAATCAGAATCAATAAATCCATGCAGCTCCAAATCCACACCTGAAGAATATCTCAACCCATATCCAATTGTGCCACGTAAATATCTCAAGATATGTTTAGCTGCAACAAGATGTATTTGCCTTGGTTCACACATAAACTGGCTAAGTGCACTCACTGCATAGAAGATGTCAGGTCTAGTGTTAACTAGATACATCAATGAACCAATCAACTGCCTATACATCGTAGAATCCACTGGTTCTAAACTAGCTGCAGCCTCCTTCAACTTATCTAAATTAGTCTCCATGGGTGTAGACATAGGTTTGCAGTCAATCATGCCAAACCTTTTTAGAATGTCAATAGTATACTTGCCTTGACTTAGAATCATCTCATCTGGCTTTCGCCAAACTTCTAAGCCAAGGAAGTAATGCATGAAACCAAGATTCTTCATCTCAAACTCTGAAGCTAACTCCTTACATTTTAGAATTAGGTGTTCTTCACCAGTGATAATCAAATCATCAACATATAAAACCAGAATCAAAGCTTCACCTTTTACTACCTTGAAGTAGAGGTTAGAATCTGCATCATTCTTTGAGAAACCCAGACTCAAAAGATAATGATCAATCCTTTCGTACCAAGCACGAGGAGCTTGCTTAAGACCATACAAGGCCTTCTTTAGCTTGCAAACATGACACTCCTTCCCATGCACCTCAAACCCTTTGGGTTGCTCAATGTAAACCTCTTCTTCTATTACACCATTCAGAAAGGTTGTCTTTGCATCCATTTGGTGAATCTTCCATCCTCTAGATGCAGAAATAGCAATCATGGTTCTGACGGATGTATATCGAGCCACAGGAGCAAAATTTTTTTCATAGTCAACTCCCTCTTTTTGTGAGAACCCTCTAGCCACGAATCTTGCCTTGTGCTTCTCAATGCTCCTATCGGTTGCATGCTTGATTTTGAAGAGCCATTTAGAAGACACCACAGATTTGCCTTTGGGTCTAGGAACTATACCCCAAACATCATTCTTAAGTATGGACTGATACTCCTCAGTCATGGCATCTTTCCATACTTGTTGACTAGAAGCTTCTTTAACGCTTGAAGGCTCTGACTCAATGATTTGACTCATCAAGGCAACATACCTAGAGAACTTATGAGGTCTCTTGCTTTCTCTAAAAGCTCGTCTTGTGGCTGCAAAACTTTTTGATTCTCTGGAACATGGTCAACTTCCATATCTTGAGGAGGTTCTTCTTCATCGATCTCCATAGGAGTGCCCTTGGATCTTCTGAAAGCAACATCTTCCTCAAAAGTAACATCTCTACTAATCTCAATGGACTTCTGACCTGAAATGTAGGTTCTGTAGGCTTTTGATGTCTCACTGTAGCCCACCAGAATTCCCTTCTTCCCAGAAGGTTCTAACTTTGTTCTCTTTTCCTTTGGAATATGAACATATACTGGACAACCAAAAATCCTCAAATGACTGACTTCTGGTTTCACCCCTGAGAATGCTTCTTCAGGAGTTTTATTCTCCAAGATCTTGTGGGGACTCTTGTTCTAAACATAGACGGCTGTCCTAGATGCCATAGCCCAAAGAGAGATTTGCAGATCTTGATCATGAATCATAGCTCTGACCGCTTCCACAATAGACTTGTTTTTCCTTTCAGCAATACCATTTTGTTGTGGATTATAGAGAACACTGAACTCCCTCTTAATCCCTGCTTCAATACAGAAATCACGAAAGGTGCCAGAGGTGTACTCTCCACCATTATCCGATCTCAAAACCTTGATCCTTTTCCCAGACAGGTTTTCAACCTGTGCTTTGAATTCTCTGAATCTTTCTAATACCTCTTAAGATTCTTTAGATCTCAAGAAATAAATCCAAGTCTTTCTAGAGTAATCATCAATAAAAATAATGTAATACAAGAAACCACTAGAAGATGCAATAGACATTGGACCACATATTAGAATGAATGAGATCAAGAATACATTTAGACCTACTTTCACTAGAATGAAACGTACCTTTTGTATTCTTGCCTAGGGCGCATCCTTTGCATGTACCTTCATGTTCCTGGTTGAATTTCGGAAGATCGGTGACCATCTTCTCCATGATAGGTAATGCTCGAAAGTGAATGTGGGCCAATCTTCGATGCCAAAGATCACATATGCTGGAAGAGTTATGCACAAGAGCTTGAAGGGGACGAGTGCATAGCCTGTAGAGACATTCATGTCTAACTCCAATTACCCGAGCAGTTTTTAAGTTGGAGTTCTTTGCCCATATAAGAACTTTGCCTTTAGAAAATGCAACTTGATAACCCTTGTCTTCTAAAGCTGAAATGGAGACAAGATTCCTCTTTATGCCTAGAACAAATAGAACATCATTCAATTCTAACGTTATGCCAGAATCCAAGTGAAGAGAGGAGTTCCCAACTCCTTTCACAGAATACCTAGCATCGTCTCCAATAACAACTTGTTCACTAGAGTCATTCTCTACCAGGTTTGATAGATGCCCCCTGAATCCGGTGATGTGCCGAGAGGCACCACTATCAATCAGCCAAGTGTTGTCATTGGTGGATACATTGCTTGACAGGGCTGAATAGAACAAATAATCACTCGAGTCCTTCTGTGGGGCCACTTCCTCAACACTTGCAGTGGCAACCTGCTGCTTAGGTCTGAGAGGACATTCTTTCGCAAAGTGGCCATACTTGTCACACCGAAAGCATTGAATCTTGGACAAGTCTCGTTTCCTTTTGAAGGCAGGAGCACCATCATTTCCATTTTCTCGATTCCTCTTGAAGAACCCTTTCTTAAAGCCTTTTCCTTTCTTCGACGAATGAGAGGCAAGAACATGTATTTCTTCATTCTTTGAACTTTGACCAATGCCCCTAGCTGTTAGTCTCGACTCCTCTTGAATGCAGTCAATCCTCAATCGATCAAACTTGGGAAGTTTAGATCTTGCACTGATTCCTTGAATAAACGACTCCCATGAAAGCGGAAGACCATTGAGAGCAAGCATAGTCAAGTCTTTGTCATCAATCATGTGACCAATTGTAGAGAGCTGATCTCTTATCTCTAAAATCCTCATGAAGTAAGTAATTACAGATTCTCCTTTCGCCATTTTCACATGATGAAGTTGTTGCTTCAGTGCAAGAGCTTGACTGGTGTTGTTGATTTCATACATCTCTTCCAAAGTTGTAAACATCTCCCCTGTTGTATCCAACTTGAAGACAATCGGTACAACATGATCCTTGACGGAATCAACCAACACTTTCTTTTCTCTAGTATCTTTCTTCCTCCACTGCAACTTCTCTTCTTCCTCCTCAGGTTCGGAAACTTTTCTTTTCACAAACTCAGCCAAATCATTCTCTTCCAATGTGAGCATGATCTTGAACCTCCATGATGTGTAGTTAGAAACTCCTTAGAGTCTATCCTCGATTTTCAGACCATTCACCATCTTGAAATTTGAAATAGGAGATAGACTGAAAAAGATTAGAGTGAGTGCTGCAAACTAAATCTGATCACGATCTTTTTCAAACCCGCTCTGATACCATGTTAGTGTTTCTTAGATCAGATCATAAACAGAAAGTACTTAAAATATTGCAACACATAAGATAATAAACACAGCAAGATACCCTGGAAAACCCTCCTCTTGAGGGATAAAAACCCAGCAAATAATCCTCTTATATAATATAGAACAAGAGCAGAAATTTGCTTACAACTCAGGCCCAGCAATGGCCAATAATAGATACAATCAAGTCACACTTCTCCTAGATGCAAAAGATACAAATGAATATGTTCTTCCTTGAAATCGGACTGCTGCTATAAAAGTGTGAACTCCTTCTCTAGATGCGAATATGCTTGACGAACTTGAATGAGTAAATGACAAGGAGTGACCTTGTATATATACAATTGAGGCAGCTCCTCAATTAGGTCGGCTCCCTTGGAAGAATATATAAATATACTAATTACAATGTAGGTCGGCTCAATGAATAAACAAAACATGCGAACCATTATAGGGTCGGCCCTTTTATGTTTATCATACATTAGCAATATAAATTAAATAGCCGGAAGGCTATCATTTAATTTATGCTATCTCCTTGAAGTGTGTGCAATGAAAGTGCAGCCCTAAGTTGCTTATAACATCAACAAACTACAGAGCTAATATTAGATCAATTTGTCTCATCACATAGGATGTTGACACTTGTCATGATCTAATCCCTTTATCATTAGGATTGCTCTTATAAAGCATTCATTCTCTCTTGTAATTATTTGATTCTGTAAGTATTTTCTCTTTGAAAAATAGCAAATCTTTATTTTGCAGAGCTCTTGGGTGGAAGGTGCTTTTTTCATTGTTTGATCTTATGGCTCGTGTTATTCACAAATCTAACATTGTATTAGAGCAAGGATTCAACGAACCCCTTCTCCATTTCTAATTTTTTCTTCTCATCTAGCGTTACAGGTTATTCAGTCTTCGAATGGGATTTCCATATTTCAGCAAAAGTATGCTCTTGACATGCTTCAAAGATTTGGCATACTTGGTTGCAAGCCTGCCCCTACACCATTCCAGTTAGGAGTTGTATTGTTTTCCACTTGTACTACTCCTTTAGTAGATGCTACATTATACAGGCAATTGGTTGGCAGTCTTTTCTACCCGACACATTCACGTCCCGATCTTTCGTTTGCAATTGGTCTTGTCTCTCGATTCTCACATGATCCACATGAGAGTCATTGGCAAGCTTCCAAACGAATTTTGAGATATATATAGGGCACCTCACATTATGGTATTCACTGTACATCAGGAGATCTTCAAATTATTGGCTTCACTAACTTAGATTGGGATGGTGATGTCAATGATAGGAAGTCCACTTTTGGCTTTGTTTTTTTCCTTGGTTCTGGCCCTATTACATGGTCTTACAAGAAGCAATCTACTATTGCATTATCATCCACAGAGGCTAAGTATCGTGCAACCGTTTTGGCCAGCCAGGAGGTTTTGTGGCTTCGACAGTCTTTGATTGAGTTTGGTTTTCCTCCTGATAGTCCCACTATTCTTTGGTGTGACAATCAGAGTGTCGTTCATATTTCTCGCAATCTAGTGGAGCATAGCATACTAAGCATATAGAGATCCACATGCACTTCATACAACAGTTGATTCAAGATGGTTTTCTCACCTTGGAGTAGATGCCTACAGAGGAGCAAGTTGCAGACATCTTCATGAAACCTTTGGCATCGCCTCGCTATCTTCAACTGCGATCGATGCTTGGAGTGAAGGAAGTTGTCCTTGGGGGATCTTCATGAGGCCTTCCTTCCTTCATGTTTTTTTTACATGCTTTCATCTCTTTTTGGAGTGGAGTTTTTCCCTTGAGGTTTTCTCCACTTTTTAGAGATCTTGTAGTTGTAATGGGTATTTTGAAATGTGCTAGCCAATTTTTTCATTTTTTGACACAATGATTTCACCCATTAACGTTAGTGAAAACACAATCCAACTGAAGGGAACCCTTTCCTCTGATCAACCCAGATCTCAAATGCGGGCAAGGTGAGAGCATACTCGAAAGGGGATCGTTAGCACAACTGAAACTATTGAAAAAAATTTGAAGGAGATAACGATCAACTCTACCAATTATTCAGCGGGAGGATTGAAAATGAAAGTGCATTACCGAAATTAAATATGCAAATCGACCACTTGTCCATCAAGAGCATGTTGACGGCTCAGTCGAGCAACAATATGATGAAGTGATGCATTACAATAAATAAATAGGCGGCAAGCTAGCCTCTTCCACTTATTTAGCGGGTGATGCAAGAAATGAAACCTGAAGCGACAGACTTGTTGACGTGTGTTTTATGACAACGCCAGCAGAATTGGCGCTAGAAGGAGGGCTGAATGAGAACTCTTTGCTCATCATTTTTATATCAACCATTTACTCGCCTCTCCTCCTAACGCAACAGAATTGGCGCTAGAAGGAGGGCTGAATGAGAACTCTTTGCTCATCATTTTTATATCAACCATTTACTCGCCTCTCCTCCTAACGCAACAGAATTGGCGCTAGAAGGAGGGCTGAATGAGAACTCTTTGCTCATCATTTTTATATCAACCATTTACTCGCCTATCCTCCTAACGCAACAGAATTGGCACTAGAAGGAGGGCTGAATAAGAACTCTTTGCTCATCATTTTTATATCAACCATTTACTTGCCTCTCCTCCTAACGCAACAGAAATGGCGCTAGAAGGAGGGCTCTATTTTTTATAAGCCAAGCAAAAGGAATTATAAAAAAGTATAATGTACCAAGATAGTGCTACCTCATAGAGAAATATCTCCAGTGTTGCAGCCAAATTTTGGATTCAACGACGACCAAGAAGATATTCTTTCAGGATTGAACAATCTCGCGTGGAGAACAAAAAAGAGTGCAGCTGAGTACATGAGAACAAGCTTCGTGTTGGAAGAAGAAGAAGAGAAAGCTATCAAAATCCAAGTTGCTATTGAAAGAGATTTGTTGAATCAAAGACAGCCACTCGCTCCCGTGCGTCGCCAATAAAAGAAGCAGCTTCATCTTGGATCGCATCAATTCATTCTCACCGGATAAGTTGAAGAGAATTTTGAGGTCCGCACCCAGTTCATCCAAGGAACTTATAGAGCTAGGGCTACCCACCAGAACAAGGAAGAAGAAGAGTACCCGATCAGACGGAGAGGTTCCCTCAAGTGAGGAAATTTTATTGAACGAAGAAGCTCAATCAAGTGAAGAAGCAGTGAGCGGTGAAGAAGTCTCAAGCTTATTCAGAACTCCGCCTAGTATTTCAAGGTTTGCCGAACAGGGACCAGCATGAGATACCACGCCAATAGCAATCCAGCAACAACCAATTCAAGTTACGCCAGTTGCTGTTCAGCAGCAAACAGCTCCAACAACTGTATATCGACGAAGACAAGCAATGGCTCAGCCAGTTGCAAATGGTGCTACTTCGTTGGTTACCAACCTGTTGTGACCTTTTTCACACATCACCCCATTCAGATGGGGACCCCCTAATTTTTGCTCCATTCTGGTCCTTTGGCTTTGGTTAGTGCGTCTCTCTCTCTATCTCTGGTCCTTCCGGGGATGTCCTGTCGTTTGACCCAGGTTGAAGTATTGGTTAAGTCTGTGTAATTAGGGTTTTCATCCTTCAGGCTTATTTAAGGTCAAACCAGGTTATCAAATTAGAATCTGAGCTTAGTACAACAATCACAAGGCTTCCAGCAGGGTCCCATTAAATTTTCACTGTATTCCGGCAACTTGCTATTTTTAGTAAGTATTCAATTTGGGACTATTTTATCGAAATTTTGGAATTCTGTCAGCTTCGACACATTCAGAACGCATCAAGCTGCTTGCACGTAAATTTTGAGCTAGATCAAACAACTTGCTATTTTTAGCAGTTCAGGCTTCAGGAGCCGTTTTCAAGGGGTCAAACATATGATTCTTCATTGCATGTCCGGAGATTACTTCTAGGTTTCTCAAAACCTTCGCAATGATATAACATGCAAACCGAGATGATCACTTTCAAAGTTCAAGCTTCGGAGGCTATTTTTAGGGTTTGCATGCAGAATTCTCTAACGCATGACCGGATATTCCTTCTAGGTTTTTCGAGAGCTTCGCAATAGTGTGACATGCAAGCAGAGAAGATCAAGTTTTGAGGACTTACTATTTTTGGCCAGTGTCCGCATGCAGACCAGTTTTCTGGGTTTTTCTGGGTTTCTTGAGATCCCACAGGCGATATGACATGCAAAATCATCCGGCAGTGGATGAGTCACTTTTCAGGAAGTTTCTATAAATAGAAGTTTCACCCCGGCCACCCAACACTTCAGTTCAGCGTACATAATGACATGCAGAAGAAACAAAGTCAAACGGAGACCTTTCTGGATACATGCAAGTCAAATTAGGGTTTCCACTTTTTTAGGGGGTAAAATCCAAAAATTGTCAGAACGAAGCACCCCACCAATGTCAGCATACATCAAGGCACCTACTGGCAAAATTTGAGCAAAATCGGAGAACTTACTATTTTTAGTAAGTCAGGGCATGGCTATAAATAGCAAGTCTGCACCCGAGGTTGGCATTAGAGCGACACTCAAGTTATCAGGATCAGGCGTTGCAAGTTTCAGGTCAAACAGAGCTACTGAAGTCAAAAATCAAGAACTTACTATAAATAGCAGGTGGCTATAAATAGCAGGTCAGGGCAGATAACTGGCAAGGCAAGTTCACCAGGCAAAGAGGGTCATATGGTGAAATTTTCATGCCAAACGGAGCCATAGAAGTCAGAGAAGCAAAGACTTGCTAAAAATAGAATGTGAGATCAAGATCCGGCAGAGGCATGGAAATTTTACTAAGTATGGAGAAATGGAAGCTGGACCCCCTAAATACGCCCACCTCAAGGATGAAACTATAAATTTTGCTAAGTATGAAAAACAAAAGCTCCACCTTGTAAATGCGCCCATCACCTTGAGGCCACTTCGAAATTTGTCTAAGTCCAAAGTGAGAGCACACCCTCTCAAATGCGCCCACCTTGAAGTAAGGGAAGCAAGTCAAAAAGTTTCTAAGTGTTCAAATAGAAGTAGCCACCCCTAAATGCGCCCTCATATGAAAGCTCCTCCATCAATATGCACCTAAGGAAGAAGAGGATAGGGAAAGGGCGGCTAAGTATAAAATAAAAGTATGCCTAGTCAAATGCACCCAAGTTGAAAGCTCATGTATGGAAATGCGCCCTCAAGTTGTTGAAGATACTTCAAAAATATTCTAGGCAAAAACAAAACTTTGACACCCAATATGCGCCCATGATGAAGTTGAAAATAAGCACATAGAAATGCGCCCAAGGGGTCAAGAGGGTGGAAAAATAATGCTAAGGCATGGAAAATAAAAGTTGAGGGTGCCAAATGCGCCCAAGTTGAAGCAAAGGTGTGAAATATTTCTAAGGCATGAGATAGAAGTAGACCCCATCAAATGCGCCCTTGTGCTAGGAGTGGTTGGGCCGAAATATTTCTAAGGCATGAGAATGAAGCATGACACCTAAAATGCGCCCTCAAGACAAGCAAGTGACTTCAAAAAATTTCGAAGGCACCAAAATCAAAGCTCCACCTATAAAATGCGCCCAAGCTAGGCTTGATGTTCAAAAGTTACTAAGGCATTGGAAATAAAAGTGGATGGGTGGAAATGCGCCCATGTTGGAGGATGCCTAACAATACGTCTAAGGCATGGAAAACAAAAGCTGAAGGTATCAAATGCGCCCAAGGTTGTTGGAGACTTAAAACGTCTAAGGCGTGAAATGTGAGTAGCATATGCCATTTGGGCCCAAGGAGGAATGAGAAACTTGGAAATTTCTAAGGCACAAAATCAAAGTGGACATGTTAAATGCACCCAAATTGAAACAAGGAGGCGAAAAATATACAAGGCATGGTGAAATGAAAGAGGGCTATGTTAAATGCGCCCTCAAGATGATGGAGTTTCCAAAATATGCTAAGGCATTCAAAATGAAAATTGAGGCTATGAAGTGTGCCCATTTCCAGCTAGTGAAGAAAAATTTCTAAGGCACCAAAATCAAAGCTCCACCTATGAAATGCGCCCAACATTGTGAAGGGGGTTACATGAGAATTGGCTAAGGCGTGGAAATAAAAAAAAATATACCAAGGGAAATACGCCAAGGAAGAAAATGTTAGAAATATTTTCTAAGTGAGATAAATATTTCACTGGAGAAAGTACGCCTTGATATGAATTGAAAATAATCTTCCAAAGGCATTCAAATGAAGTGGACACAGTGATGAAATTTTATTTCCAAGGCGAAAGCAACTGATATATTTTTCCATGGGTCAAATAAAAATTAAATGAACCCTTTTAAAATACACCCATGGGTCGGGAAATTTTAAAATTAATTTCCTAAGGGAAATTTTAATATTTTCAAAGGAAATTCGTTTTGCCTAGATTATTTTCCTAACGGAAATTAAATCTCAGAGGATGAGTTATTTCGAACAGGCAAGTGATTTTAAATCACCCGGAGTTGAATATTTTAAAGAGAAAATTTAAAATGTCTAAGGCAAATTTTATGAAATTGAGGATTTAAATGACAGACATTTTAAAAGTTGGAAATGAATCTGCAACTCCCACGAATTTTTTCGAATCAAATTTATTTAAACACTGCGAAGAATTTTAAATGGAGTTCTCAAACAAATCGGAGTGACTTTCTTGCGAGTTGTTTAATTACCAGCAGTTAACTGGCAGACTAGAAAGGAAAATTCGAAATTTGAAGAAGAAAGAATCTTCATTAATGGCAACTGCCATAATGACTGGCTGACGACTAGCCCACTATTGTGCCTGAATTAGAAGATGCCGAACGGAGAAAGTGGAGAATTGATGAAGGTGCTAAAAATAGCCCCAGCACTACTCAGCAGGATTCTTCGCGAAGAGTTATTTAAACAACTTCATTTCTTTCATTTTTTCACACGTTTCGAAGAGCTTGGAATTGCTGAAGTGAAGAATTTTGTGAGAGATCAAAATCTTTTTCGAATTTGCTGAGAGTGAGGTTGGATTTTATTCTTCTAAGAGCGAAGTTGCTAAGGATTTCATTCTTCAAGTTGCTGAAAGTTGGAGTTGCTACGGATTTTTGAAGTTGCACAAGAGTTCCTGGAGTTGCTGCAGATTTTATTTATTCAAGCTGCTGAAAGCTAGTTGCTGCTGGAGTTGAGAAGAAATTGCAGCAATCTCTCTTCATTTCTTCATTCTTCAAGTTGTTGAGGTTGAAAGTTGCGGAGGTTGACAGAAGTTGAGGCGAAAGATTTAATTTATTTTGTGCTGAGAAAATAGCCACGTTGCTGAAAGTTGTTGGTTTGCTGTAATTTTCTTTGCCAGTTAGAGTGCAGTTGCTGGAAGCTTCTTTATAAGCTCAGAGTTTTTATACAGTTTGAGGTTTGGAGTTAGATAATTATGCTGAAGAATTTTATTTTCAAAAGCTAACTCCACATCCGCAGCCATCTCGGAGGCTATTTTATTTTATTAAAAATCTGCAAACTAACTTATTATTATTCTATCTTATTCTTGCAGATGGCTGGAGCAAAGGATGTTGCAGGAACAAGCAGAGCTGCAGGCAGAGCTGCAAACACTGAAACGGCCAAGGCTAGCTCATCCCGACAGGCAATGATCAAAAGGCTCGCCAAGTCATTTCTTCCAAAATCGGCAATTGTTTCAAAGTTGGCAGGATTAAGTGACACCAACCTCGGGTCGTTTAATCTAAATGCACTCAAGTCTATGATGT
>CM021107.1:597513379-597598760 GCA_007115665.2 Sequoiadendron giganteum
TAAAACAAATAAAATAAATATAAAAAATACATATATAATAATATATGAAATGTAAATCTGAATATCAGTACAAATGATATTATAATGATAAATACAATTTAATCATATAAACTAATATTAAAAATATATAAATACAAATACTAAACAATTTAACATTATTATAATCATTATAATATAATAAACTTTAAATAAAAATATATAAACTAATATATTATAAATTCAATTTATAACTATATTTGAATAAATAAAATGAAAACAGAATAAATATTGAAAATATATGTTAACCATTTAATATCACATAAAATAATAAATACATTGTATTGCAAAGGGAGAAAGTTACATGTATAAAGCAACGATTAATGTATTTCAAAAGGTGCAGTTAAAGAATGGTTAAGACAGCAAAAGTTACCCCCTTACAAAAGACACGTCTCTATAAGAGACATAGGGATATAAAAAGACAAGGAGATCGGGGGATTAAAAGGAAGAGGGAGTTTTTTTGGAGCATAAAAAAACATTGTAATATATTTTAAGGCAGCGAATGTATAAGAGAATAAATTCCTCAAGGAAAAGACCATGATCGTGGCTGGTGGAGAATAGGACGGATTGTTTCTCCACATCGATTTAAAAGGTAAGTGATTGTTGTTTATAGAAATCGGTAATCAAAACGTATGTTAAGATTAGACAAAGGTAATTAAATAAAAATGAAGGAATGTTTAAGGATTTGATAATAGTTAGTAATTAATATGTATCTTTAATATATATACGATAAATATATATATATATATTATATTGAATATAATATGGTAATTGTATATATATTGTAGTTCATATATTGGATTATTAAATGCAATTTACATTAAGATACTTATCTAATTAATGTGTCCTATTGATGTCATTTTGGAATAGAGAAATCATACAATGTCTTATAGCATTGTTAATATGTTGAATTGGATATCTAATTAGATTATTATAGTTATCATGAGCAATTATACCCATTTTATCTATTTGTATTTATCTCATCAAGCAACCATGGGGAAGAGAGTGGGATCTGGAAAGAGGAATAAGGAAATAAATAATGAAGATATCTGCTACATAAATACTATTTGCAGCCCATAACATTATTGGAGATAAGAGTAGAATATAAATGAAGAATAATTATATAAAGGTATATATATGAGTACCAATAAATATAAGTAAGAATAATTAATGTAGGAGTACCAAACCGATATAAATAAATAATTATATATGAATATAATGAATTGACATTCTAAGTTTAATATAAATATATATATTTATATATATTATGTTCGATTATCCAATGACGATGCTTGCAGCAATTATTGTCTCAATGGCTATTATGGTTTTTATCTTGAGAGATAGTCTTCGACCAAAAACTCTGTCGTAACGCTTGATGAGGATAGGAAGTGTGTGGAAGGGAAGGCGGTTAAATCTATGTTGGACGAAGCCCAAGACAGGTTACCAATCCTTGAGGGTGTCCAATCCAATCTATGTGGGACGAAGCCCAAGATAGGTAACCAATCCTTGAGGGTGTCCAATCCATTCATGCTGGACGAAGCCCAAGACAGGTAACCAATCCTTGAGGGTGTCCAACTCGAGATGGTGCACGCACCCTTGGCACAGTAAATCTACCATCCCATAAGGTTAGGGAGAGAAATAAGGCTAAGATCTATTCCGATCAAGAGTAATAAATCGTATCAGATTATGTTAGTTACGCACTAATTGATAATAATGCATTTCATTTATCTTATTCCCTCAATCTTTCATTGCTCTTTATCAAACAATCTTTAAAAATCAAAATTTTAATCTGCATATTTTATGTCTCTAATATGGGGACATTACATTTTGTTTAGAATTTCGTTACAAGAAGACCCAAATCGTCCGTCTTTGAAAATTTTGAGTGTAGACTTAAAAAGAAGCAAACCCTAATTTCCTCAAATTTTCTTGAAAAAGCTAGCACCTGGGTTTTGTTTAGAAGCACATTTTGGATGAACCCAATTGATCAGATGTTGAAAATCTTGAAGTCTGATTGAAAAAGCAGCACACCATTAGAATTTGAAATTTTTCTGAAAAAGCTGCGACCTGGGTTTTGTTCAGAAGTATGCTCTAGAAGGACCCAGATGATTTAAACTTGAAAAATTTGATGTTCTTTGGTACATGCGAAGAAAAAGAAAGTTTTTTGAAATCTGAAATTTCTTCAAAGTTGTTCAGAACCAGAAGTTGATATGACCCAGATCGCTAAAAATGGAAAATTTTGACCTCTAGAAAATTGATCCTCTAGAAGAAAAAAAAAGCACGAGAAAAGAAGCCTCTCTGAATGTTGATCTCAAAAATATAATGAACTATGAAAAAGCACTGAGTTTTGGCTCTCGACTCTTGTATTGAAGAAAATTTTGTGTTTGCTCTCTTCTTCTCTTTGGGCACCACCTACAAGAAAATTATGAAAAATGAAAGACAAAGGCGCCTTAAATAAATTTAGCCTTAAGAAAATCTGCTTTCTTTTTTGCTTTCACTTCTCAAACCCTAGCCTGAGCTTGTGCATTGAACTTTAGATGTTTTATTTTTCTTTGAAAATTTGAAAAATTTGGCTAAGGCATGGATTCTTGGGCGCCCTTCTTGGCTAGAGGCGCTTATGTTCTTCAAACAACCATTTTTCAACCATTTTCAACTTTTTCTTGATTTTATCCTTTTGTTTGAATTTAATTTCCGACTTCTAGGTTGATCCTATGGGCAAGCTGAATGATTCATCATGGAGCTTGATCGAATCTGGTGAGATTGTTTTGGAGACAACTTTGGCTAAAAACTTCATTTTATCCGTCAAAATCATGGGCACCCTTCTCCTTCTGGGATGCCCACCATTACCAGTGTTAGCCATTTTATATTCTTCATTCTCTTCATGTTTTCTGACCTTCAGATGATTTCGTGATCCAGAAAGCTAGACTGATTAGATCAACTGGCTATTGAATTCGTTGGATAGCTGAGAAGATTTTGAAGGGGGTCTCCTGGGAGTGATGTCTCCTGAAAGTTGCATCTTGGGGGTCAAAAGCTAGCTAGGGGCGCCTAACTTCACTAGAGTTAGAATTTTCTTTGATATTTTTACCTTTGCTTTTGACTTCTATCATTCTCATGGTTTTACCCCTTCGATCATTCGGTGATATCTGATGACTGCCAACTCCGACAAATGTGATGTCAGTTGCATTGGAAAGCTGCTTCAAGTTGGAAGAAGTCGTGCTGGAGGCTGCTATGGCAAATTCATTCATCTGACACCTCAAAATCTTGGTCGCCTATCTCCTTCTAGGGCGCCCAAGTTTCTAGAAGAGAACAATTTTACATCTGTTTTCACCTTGAAGCTTGAAAACCTCGTCATGGCCCCTGTTTGATCTGAGTTTGCTTGTAGCTGAATGATCTGATGAGCTTGTTGAGATATCCGTTGCAAAGAAAACAGGATATTGAAGAGATTGAGCACATTTGTGAACCCTAACTACTAAATTTGGGCCTTCAAAAACCCCAAGCGCCTATCTCTCTCTGGGGTGCCCAAGTTTTCTTAGAATATTTTTTGACGTTTTCATGATTTTGCATTCAACCACTTAGTTGAAACTCCTCCGTTCAATCTTGAATCTTGAATGATTGACTCATTAGATGGTTGTGCTGATGGACTCACTGTGGAGCTAGATGTTTGGGAGCACAGACCCTAATTTCATCATTTGATGCCTTGAAAAGTTGGGCGCCTATCTCCTTTTGGGGCACCCATGGCTGGTAGAGTTAGTTTTTATTTTGCAAATTTTGACTTTCTCTTTCATTTCACGCGCTTGCCTTTGCCTTGTTTGCTGAAATGAAAGTTTTTCTAAGGCATGTCTTTGGGCCCTAGACTGAGCAAGGGCGCCTGAGCTTGGTAGACTTAGTCAAAATTTTGCATCTATCGACTTTGACAACTTCCTTTCTCCATTTATCATTCTTCGTGCACGTTCATCATTTCTCATCTTCTGTTCAGTGCTTGGATGTTTGAATTTGACACTTGGTAGATGACTGACCTCCATTAATGACCTTGGAGCTCTTGAAAAAGCTTCTAAAAAAACAAAAAAGACCCACTAGGGAAAAATTGATCTTTTTGTGATCTCGACTGGACTAGCCTGATGAGGAAGTATTTTAAGCCAATCAAAATCAGTTTCAACCCTAGAAGCTAAACTTTCTATTTTTAGAAAAAAATTCTAGCATCCATTTCAAAAGAAACCCAAAAAAGCCCAGAAAAAAGTTCTATCTTTAGAAACTTGCTAAAAATAGAAATTTTCCTAAAATTTAGGGTTGAAAAACTGAAATCTGGGCTTTGTAGATTTGGTTGCTCTGAGCAGACCTAGATCGTTAGATTTTGAAAATTTTGAGTTTTTGACCCTCATGCAAGGCATGCAAATCCCAATTTTGACCTTTTTGACAGATTTAACAAGACTTTGACTCATTTCTTCAAAATGCGTAAGTGTAGCAAACATTTTAATTTAGGGTACAACACCTATCAAAGAAGATATTGGTGTCTCTTGTTGAGTTGGTTCTCAGTTGTTGGGATTGGTGTCTCCAGTGGGTTGGTTCCTACAAAAGAAGTTTGTAAGAGAAGTAGGTTGGTGCCTACGAAGATCTATATATAAACAATATTTTTCTGTGGTTTTCTCCCACAAGGGTTTCCATGTAAATCGCGTGTTCTTCTTGTGATCTTAATTGCTAGATCTTTTATGTGTGTTATTGTTGCGGATGATTAAGTTTTAAAGTATTACTGTTGTGATTGATTAAGTTTTTTTTTTTTTTAAAGATTGTTGTTATATTGATTCACCCCCCCTCTCAGTATAATTGTGTGTTCATCAAGTGAAAGAATGTATTTTTGGATGTTGCAAGAGTGCTCTTACACCCAGGATACTCCTATATAAGACACTTGGGGTAATTTGAAAAGTGCATCCCTCACTTTGCAGTGGCTAGAGGGAAGCCAAGTCGATCTACCTTAGCCTTAGAAATTCAAGATGAGAATACTTTAGGCCTTCTCTTCTATTTCACCAAATACATCTTATCCTGTCTATTTCTAGTGCTTCTACCAATCTACTATCTAAAATATCCTTAATTTCCTCTCCTTTCTGTTGTGGTATCTAATTATTCCATTGTATTTCTTGGTCATTGTCTCCTAGTTCTCCCTCATGATACTGATATAAATCTGAAATATTGAACACTTGTGATATGCCCAAACCTTTCAATAGCTCCACTTCATATGCATTTCTTGAATCAAACCTTTTGACAATCCTACAAGGACCAAACTTCACTTTCAATTTGTTATATGTCCCAATTGTAAATCGTTCCTTTTTGAGATACACCTTTCTCCAACCACAAACTCCTTATGTCTGTTGGAAATATTGTCATTGATGTCAAAGGTGTTTTCAATATGAGGAGGAATTTATGAAGAATCTGCTTAATTATGATGCCATGACCTGAAGATACATTATTGGAAATGAAGGCTCACTTTGAGAGGATAACATAAATTAAATGTTGATTTTTATATTGGACTAATACCTAGCAGCACTCACAAAGACATGTATTAATAAATATAAAAAAAACAAAAATTTTAGCCAACCTTATGATACTGGAAATAAGAGTAAAACAATGTTAATGATATGCAGCACTTGAAGTTTAAAAGGCAACGATTTAAAGATTATTAACATTTATAAAATCAGAAAAAGACAAAACCAAAAAGAGCCAGCAGTTGAGAATAAGACAATTAGAAAAACCAAAAACATATAAGATGAAATAGAGAAAAAGAGAAAGTCACAAAGGCAGCAATTGAAAATAAAGGTGGAGCAAATAATATTTATAAAAGAAGCGCTTCATAAAAAAGCTGCGATTCATAAAAGATATAATTTTTCCAAGGTCAGCGGTTAATCTAACGTCAATAAAAGGCAGAAATAATAATTGTTAAGGCTGCGTTACATATGAAGTGGTGCGATTTATTTTTTCAACTTCAGATTTATCAAAACAAAATTAATTAATACATGAAGAGGTGCAATTTATTTTAAATAATGCAACTTCATGAAATGGTGCAATTATGTTTTGATAAGGCAAACTAAAATCAGATTTTCTAAACTGTAACGACCTGACCCTTACGTAATTTTTTTTCCTTAATCTACAGCATTTAACATAGATAACATGCATCAAAGAAAATACTATAAAACATTTCTTTCCTTTTCATTGACAATTAAATAAGATACATTCTAGCTATCAACTTGAATTTTTTTTTCTTTTCAAATGAACAAGACAATATATTTCAACAAAGAAACTTCTTCTTTTCAAATGAACATCAAAGTAAACATACATATGTGTACATACATAGCTCATTGAGCTTTTGAACTAATAGTGGTAAGAAGGTCCAGGAATCCGCCTTTCAAATCTCGGTGCTTCAGTAGCCTGGTAAGGAGGAGAAACATCACTCAGGCACTTTTCCGCCAACCACGGACTTATAATGCGGTCCCTTGCACATTTACCATTCGATAGATGGCCCTCCCTTCAACGAAGAGATTGGTAGGGTAACTGATACTTTAAACTGACTGAGCATAGCGGTGTTTCCTACATAATTAGAACCTATACATCCAGTAAAATCTCGATCTAGTATGGAATACGGGATCACAGTGATCTTGACAGTGTAATCATCGCCTAATCTAAGAGGGTGTTTTGTTCATTACACTACTTTGGCCAAAGTGTTCATACAGTATCTCTACTGAGGGTGAACTGTCATATACACTATTTAGGGTTGATTTGACTTAGGGCTATCTTACACTACGCGTAGGTCTTTTGTCCTATCATGGTAATCTGTACCATAGACATCCTACATCAAGTAATCATATTGGGATGAATCTGCATCGCAAGTACTTCTCCTATTCTCTCCTATACGGGAATGATTATTTCCTAGGAGTTTAGCTAATTCTTTTGAGTTAATTTAATAACTCAGCTGGTTACATTGTACTTGAATCCAAGCTCTCATCACAGTCCTAGTATTAATATCTAAGATAACAAATACTCTCCTTATATAGAGATCGTACAAGTAAAGCAATTATACTAAATGCATTATCTAACCTTTTAAGACAAATAAATACTCTCTTCAACAAACATGCATCATCTATGACATATTTACTAAATGCAAGCTATTGGACAGTCTATTGCAAACACCATACAAAAATAAATAACCAAAGATATTTGAACATGACTCCATGATAAATGAAAGATCCAAAGATGAAATATATAGAGAAACAATAAGCCATGCTTGGTTTAAGCTTTCCTTTGATGATGATGATGTGGTCTATACTTGCAGCACTTCCAAACTACAAAATTCCTCTGTTCTAACTATGTTTCCCTCACAGAAAATGCTCTTTCAATGATTACTACACAACTGGACAGCTTCTTAAATATAACTCAGAAATATGGTGATTCAAACTTCTAGCAGTATGAAAAGGTGATACTCAAGATTGTGTATAGTTCACACTCCCAGAAACTGATAACTTATTCTTGCAATACGCAAGGTCAAAGGAACGACTTTGATGGAAGTAAACGAATGAATGAAACAGTATGATAGAGAATGAAAATGCGAATGAGAGAATAAGCATGATATTTCCTAGCAGTTTGAAGGCTTTATATAGAGCCTCAATATGCAACGCATTCCTCACGGGAAGGCATGGCAATCGACAGGCATTTTGATTGACTGATTCAGCTGGTATGTGGCGGGCAGAAAATCCCTTACTCATCGAATTGAGAAGTTGATTCGACCATTAATTTGACAGCAGGTGAAGAAAGATTCAAATTGACTCCATTCAATGAGGAGAAATCGACACCTTTAGCTAAGGCGCGATTCAACAGGTGAGGGATATTTTGAATGACAAAGTCTTTCCCAAATTCCTCATCATAAACCCAAAATTCAGGCGTCCATTGACACACTGCAATTCGCGTTTGCATTTTTCCTTGGGCTGAGCGCTTCAACAGGCGCGCGAGTTTCTCTTCCGCAATTTTTCATATTCACGAGAAGTTCAATACAGTTTTCCCAAATATTTAAATTTCAACCTTATGAAGTCTAATGTTTATGAACATGATATTTCCTTCATACGTTTTACCAAGTTTATACTATTCGATTTAATTCATGATGAAAATAAAAAAAGGTCGATTCCATAATACTTAAGAAATAGTTCGATTTCCTAAATATGTGATGATAATTAATCAAAGATTGATTTCCATTATATTTAAACTAATATAGTATTATATATATTTTTAAGTAGTAAAGTAACAAATATTATATAAATATATATATACTTTATTAATTTATGTAATATATATATATATAAATATATTTATGTATATTATTCTTACTTTAATATTTATATTTACATATAATATTAATATATATATATATATATTTACATGCACACACACACACACACACATATATATATATATAACACTTCTGCAAATATATCGTAAGCCAGTTGTTATTTCCGATATGTTAATATATGTATCTATACATATATACATATACTTGTATATGTAAATCAATAGGCAATAATAATATAATATTATTAATATCCACATATAATAGGTCGTGTACATATACACACATATATATGTCCGTATATACCTTAATATGCACGTATATGTATGCATACCATATCGATGCAACTGTGTGAGCATATCCGTTTGCCAATCACATGCTTGTATCAATATGTATATACATATGGATACGTGCATATACTGTATGTGTATATATATGTATATATGTACCCCCCCTATTTACTTACATTCATATACAATACCATTGTAATGAACTTAATACCATGAGACAGGTAACAGATAAACATCTCTCATAAAATGTACGGAAGAAGACACACAACTCCTAATGTCAATCTATGACTATGGATGACTCATTTAACATAACTGACTCAGTTACTCACTCTACAGTGAAGTGTTTGTATGCTCAAGTAGTTCACATTACTGATTAACCGACCAAGCCCCTCTCCCGAGTGATATTTCCCCTCTTCCTGGAGGAATGGTACATATACTTGCATCCACTGACATACGCCCACGAAAGTCAAATGTTCACAATATAAACAGTATACACAACATTTCACAAGTTAGAATATTAACAATTCTATAACTTAATATGCATTAATCCACCAAGAATGATATCAATAAAAATACATTAAAATGAGACAATCATTAAATGTAACAACACTCGTATTGATAACAAGGTACACATTTTATTCAAGCATTGAGTTCTTATTACAATCATTCGGCCCTATGCAATACTATTACGTACTAGCTTACAATTCAAGGTGGAACATAAACAATACAAGAGCAGTTTTTAAATGGTGTGATCTTTCACAAAAGGTTGCAACCTTTGACCAGCATATATATAAGATTGAATTCAGATTTGTAAAATATAGAGAGAGGATGACTGTGTGAATAGAAGAGCAGAAGCATACATAATTTGTGTGACCTTTAAAGAGGCAACATGTTAGTTTTTTTATTTTTATGATCAGATAAATCAAACAAAAAGTAATCAGAAAATGCAACACATGAGACAATGAACACCACAAGATACCCTGGAAAAACCCTCCTCTTGAGGGAGAAAAACCCAGCAACTATATCTCTTATATATTGCAGCAGTAAGAGCAGAAATCTGCTTACAACTCAGGCACAACACAATGCCAATATTGATACAATGAATAATAAGCACCTCTCTTAGATGCAAATACACGTGAATCTGTTTCTCCTTGAAATAGATCTACTGCTACAAAATGACGACCTGCTGTTACAGAATGATGATCTGCTGCTACAGGATAATGGTCTGCTGCTCAGACCCGAACTTCACCTCTTGGATGCGAATTATGCTGAATGAACTTTATACCCAAATGAATGATAATCACCTTGAATTTATACACCCACTAAAAAGAGAAAGACGTGTCTCTTGGAACATGAGGTTGGCTCAAGCAAGAAAGACGCCTCTTAGAAAATCACGTCACTTCTAGAGTCGGCCCATAATGAAATATTATTTATTAAATAATAAACAACCATTTTATTTATATATATGAAGCGCTTCTTCATATCTCCAAATTGGGCACATATTAAATTGAATAGCCAAGGCTATATTCAATTTAATCTTTCTTCATAAAAATGGCGCTTGGAAGTAGAATCCCGTGGCTGCAATATCATCAACACTCCCTCTCAGCTAGGGAGGAATACTTCCAGATGTACTAGACATATCACCTCATTGTGATATCGGATATCACCTCATTGTGATATAAACCATCATGGCTTGTGATGTCCCCATCCTAGTCAGCGCAGTTGGTGACGAGGTTAGCCTATTATTCGATCCTCGTAGGCTGACAGGAGTGTGCAGAGGATCATCAGGGGCAATTACTCAGTGTCTGGTAGCTCCAGTTTTGCAGTTGTTTCAGGTTGAGCCTTCGCAGAATCTTCCAGAGTGCATTTTCAGAAATTTTCTATTTTTAGAAAGTTAGGTCAGGCGGAAGCTGCTATTTTTGGGCAGGGCATTTGGTTCAACTATTCTGCTCAGAGTCGACCCAGTTATTCAGTTTGGTGATCGGATGGAGAAATAAGGAGTATTTAATGATTAATGAATATTTAATATTTTGACTTTATACTAAAGTCACTTTATTGAAATATTTAAATATTTAATTTAATTGGCATATTATAAAGTATTTATTATACTTTATAATAAAGAGATTAATATTTGATATAATGAATATTTATTATTCATTAATGATGGCGCCAATTATCAAAAGTAATTCTCCTAAGTCTAAAAGACAAATTTAATCATTTTTTATTAAATGATTATTAAATGAGCTATTGGGTCGAATTCTCTCTAGGAAGTATATATTGGCAGGAAAGACAAAATCGAACGATTATGTTATGCTATTCAACTTTGTCTAAATTGCTCTGAGCATTGGAGTTTGCAAACCCTAGGGTTTCTGGCAGACGAAGCGTTTCTGGAGAACGATACCTCTTCAGGAATTTGGCAGACTGAGACTGTGAAATACCAGTTTAAGCTTGCATCTCGGTGACTTCATTCAGGAGTTACAGTTGATCTTATTGCATCGATTTCAGAAGGAGATTCAGAGAATATCATCTAGCAATAAAGGCGACTTTATCAGAGATACCATTTTGCAGAGATCTGGCATTCATTTCCTTGAGCCGTACCATATTCATCATTGCTGCAGCAGGCCATACTTTTCTGTACTTTTCTAGGCCATACCTTCCTCTCAGGAGAAACGCATTTAGTATTCAGTCTTTGGCAGAGGGTTTCATAGCGCCTTGGATATCTGGAGGCTCGGCAACGATTTCAGAGGTCAGGGAATCATCCATTCTTCAGCCGTACATTTCTTCTCTGTTCCTTTTGGCACCTGGCAAGCAAAATCAGTTTTTTGAGTAAAATCATATTCTATCTACATTTGTCTACTCTATTTGCATTGTAAAAGCTCTGGAATAATAATAAATAGATGCGCCTATGTTCTCTAAACAATCTTGAGCTTATTTCATGAATTTAGAATTTATTATGAATTTTTAGGCATTTATTTAGAAAATCGCAGCTTCTTGTTTCTTTGCAAAAATCCATCAAAAACACAAAAAAATACAAAACTTGCAAAAACAAACAATTTCAGTCAGGGTTTCGAGTTGAGAACCATCGGGGTTCCGACATGGCTACACCCATGTATGGTATGTACAAGTGCTCATCACTCTACGTGATGTTGTCACCTCATCGTGATGTTTCACCATGGCTCTCCCAGAGGGTGTAACACAAGTACAATAGAATCATCACGAACTCCCTCACGTGATGTTGTCATGGAGTCACACACATGACATCCACCATGGCTCTCCCAGAGGGTGGAAATAAGGGCTTTCACCTCAAATCTCAAAGAGAAATGCATTATCAAGGGCTTGCACCTCAAATCTCTCTCAAAAGATAAATGCATTAAAGAGGATCACCGATACTGAGACTCCTTCTCAACTAGGGCTTGTTTCTCCACCATACCAAGCTTGTCTCGAAGGTACACAAACTTTATCCTAAAGAGAAGCTTGGTGAGAATGTCTGCCATTTGCTCATCAATGCTGATATGCCTCAACTGAATTGCTTTCCTCAATACCACATCTCTGATACAGTGGTATTGTCATGTCCCTGAAATAACAATACTATAAAGACCAAGTGTTAAAATACAAATAAATTAATAAATAAAATAAATGGAAATATCAATATTAAATAGAAAATAAATGTGTACCATATCAATATAAAAATATAAAAATATGAAATAACAAATATAATAATAATATATAGGCAAATTATTGTTATTACATTAAATAATTTAGTATCTAAAATAATATTAATAAATAAATATTATAATCATTACACATCAAAGATTGTAATACATTAGAATAAAATAATAATAAGATATTAGCAAATTGGTTTTATTATTAACTTTAATGTTAAAATATGTTCAATAAAACATCAAAATAAAAAAATAATTATATAATA
This sequence comes from Sequoiadendron giganteum, assembly GCA_007115665.2. Classification (NCBI taxonomy): domain Eukaryota; kingdom Viridiplantae; phylum Streptophyta; class Pinopsida; order Cupressales; family Cupressaceae; genus Sequoiadendron; species Sequoiadendron giganteum. Next base: position 597,525,954 of record CM021107.1, read on the forward strand.
TGAAATATCATAATTATTAGTAATAATATATTATTTTCAAAAATAGATATTATTGTGATAATAAACCTTTAAAGACATAAATTAAATCTAACAAAAGGATATATTTTATGAAAAGTCACCTCTTTCACCAAACAATACATTCCCCCCATGAGTCACCTACCATTTGAATGGTATAAATAGAAGGAAAATAAGGAAGAGGGAAAAACATTGAAAAATATGATCTGCAATTAAGAACAGCAGCAAAAATGATTGTTATACATTGGAATATAGAGCCATTTAATATATATATATATATATATATATTATTTAATAGGCATACGAGTATATATGCATAGATATTGATAAATTTTATAAGGAAAGAATAATTTTAACATATATATGAATACTAATGGATATAAGTAAAAGAATAAATATATATATATATATATATATATATATATATACATACAGGATTATGGAATAATGATACTTATAAGTAATGATGACTCTTTATTATAAACATAAGTAGATTATGTATATTTATGAATTGTCCTCATCCTATGATCAATTCAGTATAAGGTTGAAGGAGGCGAGTAAGGAAACATGGAGAGATATAGCAACTCGGGTGATGTACTCACTTAGCAATAATATTTAGCATATTTTGAATATAAGAAACGAATATGGATAGTTTGATTATTGGCGTAATGCTTTCTTTAATATTATCATGATGATAGTGATGCTGATATTGACTTCAAAAATCAATAATAAAAGAAAATGTATTTGATTGCTAAAAGATTGTCTTCCTTGTGTTTGCAAGTTTATTGGGAGGTAGGGTGTGAAGGAAGTGGTGCCTAAAAACCCCACTTAAGTCCGCCCCCGAAACCCAAGGTAGGGATGGTGTTGATGTGTGTTTTATGACAACACCAACACAGAATAAAATGTCCAACGGTCACTCTATTCTCTCTTGATCAAAGTATTCTGCATGCTAAGATTGCGTGAAAGTTCATGCGTTCAACTCCAAGGTTCCTTTTATTGCGAATAGACTCAGTTGGTTGATGTGAATATGCTGGGTATTCCAAGGGGACTTACGTAATTGTTTGATTTTGCCAAGCAGATGGAAGGTTTGAATATGATGCTCTGATATTGGAACTGACCAGAAATACTGAATTTAAAGGGATAAGGGGGCTAGGAATTCTACAATCTATTTCTAAAGGGGGGTGGAATGTGAGGAAAGACTTTGGCAATCTTCAAACCAAACTTTGTTTCGTCTCCCCTTCGGACAACTCTGACAAAGTTGGTGCAATCTTCAAAGGATGGATAAGGTGTTGAAATCATGACCTAACATGTACACTTCGTCACAACGATGCAAGTGAACACGCGAGTCACAACCGAAGTTAGGTACTGAAACTCCAGTTGACCACATAGAGTGGACTTACCGTCAACAAGCCCGCTAGTGGTATGGATAAAGGAAGACTTGCCCAAACCAACGCCACACTCCACAATTAACAACTACTTGCATAAAACAAAGTCTACTTTACTCTAATCTACTTGAATTGGAATGACGAACAAGCCTCACTAGCTACTCACAATAGAAGATAAAACCACCAAGCAATGATAAATCTTTATATTATGAGAGTTTTCACAACAACTTCTTACAAAACTTTCAAAGGGAAAGCTTCCTTTCCTTTTCAAACTAAGCTATGCTACTTTTATGCTCTACTCTATCTCTGATTTCTGTCAAACTTTCTATTATAATGCCTTGTCTCCTCTATTACAAATGAGGGGGGATACCCCTTTTATATCAAGCCCAGTCCAATGGACGGCTTAGATTTAAATACAATGGAAGGCCCAGATCGAGCCACCTAAGCCCTGATTAGGGTTCTAGCCCTAAAAACCGCCACTGAGAGGAGTGGGGCAATGAATGCACTGAAGATTCTCCACTCCTCATCATGAACCACTATCTGTCATCAATGCACAACATCCCCTTCTAGAAGATCATCATCCAGAAAAGCGTTTCCTTTCTCCTTCTCGTTGGCTGCAAACCTGATGAACTTGGCCAATACTGCTTCAACTTCCTGATTCGAAATGGGAGGAATGTGATCCAACTGAAATTCCAAAACTGTAACTGTTTGCCCATGCTGAGCACAAGATTTCTTCCAGGCAACAAGGGCGTCTTGGGTGTTCTGTATAATGCTAAAGAACGTAGAAGTGTTCTCGAAGTCATCCTGTGTGAAGGTCTTCACCTCAAAAAAGAATGGTATTAAGCTACTCTTCAAACCATCTGCAGTTACCTCTTCAGAAGTCAGCCTCCTGGCAAAGATTGCCTCCAATGTGTTGAGGACTCCATCCAAGATATTCGTCATGGCCTTTCTGACTCTAACAGAATCCGTTTGTGATGCATTGTAGAATCCTCGGCCTATGACCACTGAAGAGTACCATCTGGCAAAGTCATATCTATCCCCCTCCTGAATCAAACCTCCCTCAACCAAAATTTGTAGAGATATGCTCATCAAAGCCCCTAAACGGAGAAAAACTCTCGTCTGATAGATACGAGCCTCGCCCCAAGCATGTTTAACTACATCCATCCTTGCCATAATATCGGAGGCTTGCCGATAGGCATGTGCAAGATCCTCCATAAACTTTCCTGTTTCAGCATGGATGCTGGTAACCCACTTGTCTGCCTGTTGTGCCATCCTTTTCAAATCCTCTAACCCACTGATTGATTCCCTGGAAAATTCAGCTGGAAGCTCAATCGCCGGATTCTCTTGCCCATAAGGACAGGACAAGTGCTGCACATAGCCAATCAGTGTTTTGTGCTCTACCTTCAACTTCTTATATTTGCCCTCGACATAGGACAATCTATCCTTGAGTGCTTGATAGGAATTATTGCACTCCTCAACCACTTGTGCTCCAGTAGGGCGGCCAAGTTCCATAGTTGTAATCACATAATTCTCCGAAACGGCCTCATCCCGATCACATTCCACTCTAGGCACTGCCACATGTAGTGTCCGAGAGCCATCCTCATCTGTTGAGATCTTGGAGAATTTCCTAGCCTTCTTCTTTGTTGGAGGTGCATTGATCCTTTGCAACAATTCCTCCATCTCAGCTGCAGGATCTGTCTCATCTATAGGATCACGTCTCATCCTGTTCCTTAGCCACTCTGGCACCTCCTGCCGCATATCTGATATAACAAAAGGCTGCTCAACCTCGGCCTCTATCTCATGAAATTCCTCCCTGCCTCTGGTCTGACAAGGCTCATCATCATCGATTGGCTCAGTATGTCCTGAGCTATGGGCATCCTGATCTGAAGTAGCATCATCCTCGAGAGCTGCCTCAATCTCCTGCTGAAACTGAGTATCAGTGGCCGTCCCCTCATCCATCTCTTGCTGAAACTGAGTATTAGTGGCCGTCCCCTCATCCGTCTCTTGCTGATTTTCTCCCCGGGGCATGTTGATGTTCTGGCCCACTGACTCTCTACGAGGTGGCTGACTTGCCACTTGCACTGCCTGTTCTGCATGCAATCTTTCTCTCTGATCAACAAATAATGATACTTCCTGCAAACTTGGAGAATGGGCCCGTGATGGTGTATGCAAGGATTCCTCAACTCTCAAAGGCTCAGGTTGAACTAGTTCCTTCCCTCTTGGCTCTCGAGTTTGATCCACCTACCTTCTCTGTCTAGCTGCTGGCGACCTGTTGTCTCCCATCAAATTATATGTAAGGGGAATTGATCTTCCCTTAAGTCGACTGACATGTCTCTCTACCCAACCTTGTGTGAATGTTAAGATTGGGATATAGAGTGTATCCAAGTTGGTAATCTCTGGTTCCGATCAATCTGGGAGTGGTAGAGGCGTATCCCTCATTGTCTCATAATCAGCCTGTACAACATTTATGTCCTCTTCAATTTGATCTGGGATTGGGACAATCTCGCATTCCCTGATCATCACCAACGGTATTCGAGAAAACATTCTCCTCCTGATCTCGATCTCATCCACTGCACTCACCCAAAAGTCTTCAATCTGCGCCTTGTGTCTGAACTCTTCTGACAATATCCATCTGATGTTCCTATGGGGATCGTAGTGATGCCTGCTGGTGTGGTAGGAAAGGTGGAAGAATTGGAGTTCATTTTCTGCCTCTCTAGCTGCTTGCAGTGATGGGCAGATTTCATCTAAATTCCCCATGGTAATTGGGAATCCAAGTCCACCTTTCTTCTTCTTCTTTTGAATCTTATCATAGGCAATGAGTTGCCTAAATATCTCCAGCATCACTATCCTGTTTGTGGGATACTAAGGCAATCTATAAGGATAAGAAGAAAATCCTTCCAGCCTTATGTAGGTAAACTTTGGAAATTGGATAAACCAACACCTGAACTTCTCAATCAACTCCTGTGCCTCCTTAGATATTCTGTGATGGGTCCTTTGCTGCAAGGTCCTCATTATGTGCATAGTGAAGGCGTCATTGACCCTTTTGTAATTGGTGGTGCTTGTCAGATGCAACTGTGGACAAGCTTCATGTATCTTAAATTGATGGGAACCACACCCGATTGGTTCCTTATAGGAAATTCCCCTATACTTCGTCATGTGAGCCAACATGTAGACAATGTAAAAGCCCATGTAAAACGTTTTGGTTCTCCTCGTACCACGGAGCTGCTCATGTATGTTGTCACTGATCATCAGTGCCCAATCCACGTAATTTTTGCCTTCTAGCACCAAATTGACATAATAAAACATCCAAGGTTCAAAGATGAATGCTTGGGGGCATCCTCCAACTCTGCTCAACATCATTATCAGATCACCAAACTCTTGCCTCAAATCCTCTAAGATTATCTGTTTGGGTAATTTTGTACGAGTTGGCTTGGGTTTGTTCATCCACCTGGTATTTATCAAATCAGCACACCTGCCAAATGTGGATGAGTACATCCTTTCAACTCTTTCCCTTGTTTTATAGATCATCTTCTCATGAACTGGAATCTCAAATGCTTCTCCGATTGCTTCAGGTGTAAGGTTGGCCAATATCTTGCCATCTGGCGAAGTGATCGTCCTTTGCCCTGTGTTATAGTAATTGGCACACTCCATGATTAACTCTGGACACCGGATGGCTGGCGGAAAACTGGCGGCTGCATATAGTCCACTCCTTACAATATTATGGGAAGTCACTGATGGGTGATGACCTCCAGTCCCCATTATCCTCCTCTTAAATGCCTCCAGGTTGAACGAGCCCAAGTTTGTGTCAACCAGCTTGCCCAACTTTGAAGAAAATTTGGATTCTAGCAAGAAGGACTTGCTCAATTTCTTAATTACTGCTTGTCTCGATGTGTTTGCCTTTGCGGATTCAACATGGTTCCCTCTGCCTGCAGCTCTTCTGCTTGATTCAGCCATTCTGCAAGGAACAAAAAGTCATTAGAAAACAAGATTTATAACAATAACATATCACTCTTGAGGGTGCCAGCAGATTTTTTAAATAAAAGGCTGCAACACTTTGTCACTTTCAACTGCAAATCTCAAGTGTGCCTGTCTACTTCAAGGTTTTAGAAGTTTCTCTACTTGCAGCAACACAATGTCAGATGCTGGGAGGTGTTTGCAGCAATTCACCCTTAGCAGATTTGAAACTTCTCTCTTCAAGTTCGCTTTTCTTCTAAAAAAAAATGCACTTTCAGCAACCCACTTTCTCCTCTTGAATTCGTACTTCACAGCAGTTTAGTGAATTCACACTTCAACATTCAACAACTTGAGACCTTTGCCTGCAGCGTCGTACTTCTCAGCAACTTCACTCTTTTAACTTCAAGTCACACCTCAGCAATTTGAGAAGCTTCAAGACTTCAAATTCGAACTCTTTAGCGACTTCAAGACTTCTCAGCAACTTGGGACTTTCCTGACAAATTTGTACTTTAGTAGCTTCAAACTCCAAAATTTGCTTAGCCATGCCTCTTGTCAATTCAATCTCTCTGTCTGCACACTCGTACCTCTCAGCAACTTAGAAATTTCTTCACAAATTCGAATTTCAGCCCCAGAGTGTGTTTTGCATTCAGCAACTTGTGAGAGATATGAAAAGGACTTAGAATCTTATAGCCAAGTCGAAATCCAGTAGACGCTATACTTAGCACATTTTTCGAATTCCATTTTCCCCCCTTTTGCCAATCGCAACACTTGTCATTCAGAGCATCGAAATCTTGAGCTTCTAGAACTTCAAAATTTCATCATCCCTACACAGGCCTGCGTTATCACATTTGCTTGCTTAAAATATTAAATCAATCCTCTTAGAACAATTTTAAATTCATCTGGCTAAGTTATTTTGTATGCTTGCTTCGGTAGACTTATCCAGTTTCAATTCTCAAGCAGAAACACCTCGCAAAGTCATATTCTCCTTATTTGCCTTAGAGAAATTTCTTGAATTTACCTTAGGAATCTACCAAAATAGGCATCGGGTAAAGTTCTCTGTCAAAATGATACGAGCGAGGTGTGGAGCAAGTTTCAATCATCTCTGAATTGAAAACGTTCAATACCCAGAAGAAAATTCCTTTCAGAACTCATCGTTTTCATGTGTATCTAGACGAAGGGGTACATTTAATTTTATTATTTTCAAAAAAAATAATAAAATAGCTAAGGTTCATTCATCTTTACTCTGGACGTCTTCCACACCTGCAATCTTCAATCCTTCTGCCTTGGCAATTCCCCTAATTTTCTTGAAAAATCTCTCTACCGGCTCGAGGCATGCTTCATACTTGTTCTTGAAAATCTCCAACTTCATCCCTGCCTTAGGCGTATTTCTCACCCCTTAGAAAATAATTAAAATTTTAAATTACCCATGTGGGGTGCATTTGAGGGTGTGAGCTTCCATTTTATCTCCCCACGCCTTAGCAATCCTTTTGCCTTTACCCCTTAGGCATTTTCATGCCTAGAGGCTAACACTTTACCCTTTTCATCACAAGGGCGCATATCACATGTGGTGGAGGAAATTTTTTCTTACCCTTAGCATATTTCAAAATCACGCCACCCTTACCTTTACCTTTGCCTTAGGCGCATATAACATGTGGAGGGGAAAACACCTTGGGCGCAAATCACCCATGCTACTTCCATTATTAGGCGCATTTGGCCTAGTCAACCTCCACTCTTGGGCGCAAATAGGGGTGCGAAGAGGAATTTTCCTAGCCTTAGCGCATTTTGTGTTTGCCTTCCCTTTGGGCGCATTTGCCATGTAATGGAGGAACTTGAGGGCACATATGAGGGGTGGTGAAGGAATTTCCCACGCCCTAGTGACTCTTCATCTTCCTTGGGCACATTTTGCCTTGATAGCTTCCACTTTTGGGCGCATTTTGCCTAGGCAAAGGAAAACGCCAAAACTTAGTGACCCTTCACCTTCCTTGGGCGCATTTAGGGGTATGAGGAGGAATTTTCATGCCTTAGAAGAATTTTTGCTATGCCTTTACCTCATGTGGGCACATTTGACCCTTGCTCAAGGAAATTTTGGGCGCATTTCTCCTCTGCTACTTCCATTTCAACCCTTGAGGGCGCATTTAGCCTAGTGTGAAGGAAATTCCACACTTAGCAATTTTTTCTTGTCAATTTCTTCATACCTCAAGCGCATTTGACCCCTGCTGGTGGAATTTCAACACTTAGAGATTTTTAACCCCCTTATTCCTTCTGAGCATACTTCATGTGTCTTCATGCCAGTTACCTCTTATAAATTTCCAATGCCCTGGCCATGCCCTAGCTCTCTATTTTTAGCAAATTCAGAGAAATTAGGGTTTCCTTGCATTTCATCTTGTTCTGAGCTAGAGCAGGCGTGGCTGTGCCTCCACTGACTTTGCCACCTTGTTTATACCTTATGTCCACCCTGGTATGCTATTTTTAGCCATTTGCTATTTCTAGCAAACCCTAGAATTGATCAATCTCTGTAGCTCTGTTTGCCCCGAAATTTGCTCCAATTGTTTTTGATGCTGTGAGTGTCCTGTTCATACCTGCTTCTGGCACAAACGTGCTATTTATAGCCATGAGTTGACTTACTAAAAATAGTAAGTATTCAGATCGTGCTCAAATTTTGCCAGTAGATGGCCTGAGAGATGTTGATCCCGGTGGCGTGCTTCGTTTTGACATCTCTGCATTTTGTTCCATCTATTTTTAGACATAGCAGGGGAAACCCTAATCTGACTTGCATGCGCTCCGGACTGCTCCCGCTTCCCTTGATTTCTGTTGTCTATCATTCTGTTTGCTGGACGAAAGTGTCGGGTGGCTACCGGAGTGAAACTGCTATTTATAGTAAGTGTCCGGAAAGTGGTCAATCTAATGTCGGATGAGTTTGCATGTTACAGTGCCCATGGGATCTCAAAAAACCCAGAAAAACCCAAAAAACTGGTCATGCTGGCACTGACTAAAAATAGTAAGTCCCTGAAAACTGACTCATTCTGTTTGCATGTCATATCACTGTGAAGCTCTCGCAAAACCCAGATGGAATATCTAGACATGCACTGAAAATCACTATATGCAAATCCTAAAAATAGCCTTTGAAGGCTGAACTCTGAAAGTCATCATCTCGATTTGCATGTTATACCATCGCGAAGGTCTTGAAAAACCCAGATCCATTCTCCAGTCAAGTATTGGAGAGTCGTACGCGTAAACCCTAAAAATAGCCTCCGAAGGTTGAACTGCTAAAAATAGCCAGTTGTCTGAATCTGTTCAAATTTTATGTGTAGGCACCCTGAAGCTGCCTAGATGTGCTGAAGTAGTTAGAATCCCAGAATCTTGAGGAAAAGACCTCAAATTAGGTACTTACTAAAAATAGTAAGTTGTTAGATTTCAGTGGGATCCTGCCTTGAGCCTTCTGACTATTTGCTGCACTCAGATTTTACCTTGATAACTCAATTTGACCTCAAACAAGCTTGAAGGATAGAAACCCTAATTTCGCAAACTTGGCAATCATTTCAACCTAGGTCAAATGACGGGACATCCCCGGAAGGACAAAAGATCAGAGATAGAGCGAACAAAAGCCAAAAGACCAGAATGGAGCAAAAATTAGAGGGGTCCCCATCTTGGATGGGGTGATGTGTGAAAAGGTCACAACAGATGGGTCCTAAAGGGGTGGAAATTCCACTCATAGTTTGCCTAGTCCCAAGGCTTGGGTGGGCCATGGAGGGGTGGGGATTCCACTCATAGTCTGCTACGGCCATGGAGGGGTGGTAGGCCCGAGCCACTTGTCCGTTCCCCCAACTATCCCCAATAAGTCACGTGTCTTCCGAGGTGTTGACATGGGTAGAGAAAGCAGGTACCAATGTTTCCACTAAACACACCACTTTGAGTATGGAATGGTTTTAGTTTGGATGTTCAACTTGGAGCCAAGGAGTGGGTTGTCCTGAGGGGATGCTTGTGCCCTTGGGCTTAGATGAATAGCTTCGGGAGGATCTACCCATGCCACTCCTCTTCTGTCTTCATTATTAATTTTGTGATTATGCTTATATTTTGGATATCTAGATATTAATGCTAACAGATATGTTGTTAATATGGTGAATATAGGATTCCAATCTAGGGTTATTGCATTAGAACATTTATTTGGAAAAGAAGAAACCTTAAACCTAATCTACAAGCAAATTTTAGGGCAAATCGGGTAAGGGACATTTCAGTGGTATTAGAGCATCTGTCCTACCATCTTGTGTATGCTTGAGCTACTTGCTTGCGTGTTTGAGCTACTTGCTTGTCTACTTGAGATAGTTGCCTACTTGCTTGAGCTAGTTGCCTGCATGCTTGAGCTACCTACTTGTCTACTTGAGCTAGTTGCCTACATGCTTGAGCTACCTGCTTGTCAACTTGAGCTAGTTGCCTACTTGCTTGAGCTAGTTGTTGATTGAGCTCCCTGCTTGTCTATTGAGCTGGTTGCTTGTTTTCTTGAGCTACTTATGTGGTTGATCTACCTTCCTATGTGCTTGAGCTACCTACTTGTGTTCTTGAGCTACTTACCTGTATGCTTGAGTTGGTTGGTTGGTTGCTTGAGCTACTTAATTGCCTACTTAAGCTACTTGTTTGCTTACTCGAGTTACTTGCCTACTTGGTTGAGCTACTTGGGTGTTTGCTTTAATTTTTGATTCATGCAGTTTTAAGTTGTACCAAGTCACAAACTCTAACTCATTCTTTTTGGGAGTTATGGAGAAATAGTAGAACTTAAGAATATTAGTGAATACATTGTCCTCATAACCAGAGTAACCATCACTTGGGTTAGAACTTCCAACTCCTATCAAAGATAATAGCATCACCACAAGAAACATCTTAAAATCACACATCTTAGATCATGATTGCTTGAGGGAAAACAATCTTGGGCGGGAAGGACTGTCATGTCCCCGAAATAGCAATAACATAAAGACCAAGTGTTAAAATACAAATAAATTAATAAATAAAAGAAATGGAAATATTAATATTAAATATAAAATAAATGTGTACCATATCAATATAAAAATATATAAATATGAAATAACAAATATAATAACAATATATAGGCAAATTGAAATTATTGTTATTACATTAAATAACTTAGTATCAAAAATAATAATAATAAATAAATATTATAATCATTACACATCAAAGATTGTAATACATTAGAATAAAATAATAATAAGATATTAGCAAATTGGTTTTATTATTAACTTTAATGTTAAAATATGTTCAATAAAACATCAAAATAAAATAATAAAATAAGTATATAATTTGAAATATCATAACTATTAGTAATAATATATTATTTTCAAAAATAGATATTATTGTGATAATAAGTCTTTAAAGGCACAGCAATTAAATCTACGAAAGGGATATATTTTATGAAAAGTCACCTCTTTCACCAAACAATACATTCCCCCCACGAGTCACCTACCTTGAATGGTATAAATAGAAGGAAGGAAAATAAGGAAGAGGGAAAAACATTGAGAAATATGATCTGCAACTAAGAACAGCAACAAAAATGATTGTTATGCATTGGAATATAGAGCCATTTAATATATATATATATAATTTAATAGGCATACAAGTATATATGCATAGATATAGATAAATTTTATAAGGAATAATATGCAATGAATAAAGAATATATATGAATAAGGAAAAAATAATTATATAAACATATATATGAATACTAATGGATATAAGTAAAAGAATAATTATATATATATACATACATGATTATGCAATAATGATAATTATAAGTAATGATGACTCTTTAATATAAACATAAGTAAATTATGTATATTTGTGAATTGTCCTCATCCTATGATCAATTCAGTATAAGGTTGAAGGAGGCGAGTAAGGAAACATGGAGAGATATAGCAACTCAGGTGATGTACTCGCTTAGCAATAATATTTATCATATTTTGAATATAAGAAACGAATATGGCTAGTTTGATTATTGGCGTAATGCTTTCTATAATATTATCATGATGATAGTGATGCTGATATTGACTTCAAGAATCAATAATAAAATAAAATGTGTTTGATTGCTAAAAGATTGTCTTCTTTGTGTTTGCAAGTTTATTGGGAGGAAGGGTGTGAGGGAAGTGGTGCCTAAAAACCCCACTTAAGTCCACCCCCAGAACCCAAGGCAAGGATGGGCCCTGGAGGGGTGGAAATTCCACTGATAGTCCACCCAGTCCCAAGGCCTGGGTGGGCCATGGAGGGGTGGGGGTTCCACTCATAGTCCGTGTTGACAGTTGTTTTATGACTACACCAACACAGAATAAAGTTTCCCAACGGTTACTCCATCCTCTCTTGAACAAAGTATTTTGCATGCTAAGATTGCTAGAAAGATCATACATTCAACTCCAAGGTTCCTTTTATAGCGGATATAGTCTCAGTTGGATTGATGTGATTTGCTGGTTATTCCAAGGGGACTTACACAATTGTTCGATCAAAGAGAAGAACTTGCAAGACTCGAAGGATTTATTAATGATGCTCGGGTTTCCTAAACTAACTGGGAAAATGCTGAAATTAAAAGGATAGGGATTAGAGATTCTACTGTCTACTCTAAATGCAAGACATGGGGATCAATTCTTGCAAGCTGAAAACCAAGTTCTGCTTCATCTCACTTCGGACAACTTCCACAGAGCCAGTGCAATCTTCAAAGGAATAACGAGAGGTATTCAAACCACGACTCAACATGTAGGTACCATCACAACAACGCATACCAACATATGAACCACAATTGAAGTTAAATTCACAATGTTCCAGTTGACCACGCAAGGCAAACCCATCGTCAGTGAGCCCGCTAGTGGTATGGATAAATGAAGCTTGCTTAAATCAAACACCACATTCCACAGCTACCAACTACTTGCATGAAATGAAATCTACTTTACTTTAAGCTATTTCAAGATTCTAAGTGAATTGGGAAGACGAAGAAGCCTCGCTAGCTACTCACAACAAAAGATGGAACCATCAAGCAATAATAACTCTTTATATTATGATAGTGTTCACAACAACTTCTTACAAAGTATTCAAATGGAAAACTTTCCTTCCTCCTCAATCTATGCTAACAATCTATTCTAACTTCTATGCTATTCTCTCTACTCTCTCCTCCAATCTCTAATGTCTAATCTATGTGTTACAAATGAGGGGGGATGCCCCTTTTATAGTTGGCCCAGTCCAGCGAACGACTCAGATTCAATTACAATGAAGGGCTCAGATTGAGCCACTTAAGCCCTAGTCAAGGTTCTGCCCTAAAAATCGCCACAGAGAGGAGTGGGATAATAAATGCACAAGAGATTCTCCACTACTCTGCAGGAACCACTATGATCCATTAATGCCCACTATCATCCAGAAGATTGTCATCCAAAAACGTGTTCCCACTGTTCTTCTCCCTGACTGCAAATTCTATGAATCTGGCCAACACAGCTTCAACCTCGTGAAGCAAAATGTGTGGAACGTGGTTGAGTTGGAATTCAAGCACTGTGACTGCTTGCCCCTACGGATGCAAGATTTTTTCCAAGTCTCTAAGGCATCTTGAGTACTTTGTATGATGTTGGAGAAAGTTGATATGTTTTCAAAATCCACTTGCACAAAAGATCTCATATCCAAGAAGAAGGGTTCCAACCTACTTCTCAGGCCATCTGCAATCACCTCCTTTGGGGTTAGCCTTTTAGCAAATAAAGCTTCAAGCATGTTGAGGACTCCCTCCTGCAGGTTTCCCATGGCTTTTCTAACCTTGACCGATTCCGCCTGTGCTGCATCATAGAAGCCTCGGCTAGTGAATGCTGAAGAGTACCAACCTGGGAAATCATATCTGTCACCATCCTAGATTACTCCTACAACCAGCATTTGCATGGGTACTTGCATCAAAGCGGCCAAGCGTGGGATAGTTTTATCTCGATACAAGTGCATTTCACTCCAAGCTTGGTCAATATTTTCCACGTGAGAAAGAATGTCGGAGGCCTACTGGAAAGAGTAGGCGAGATCATCAATGAACTTTTCTGCCTCCACACGAATACCACCAACCCACTTATCTGCCTCCAACGCCATCTTCCTCAAATCCTCCAAGTTGCTGACTGATTCCCTGGGAAGCTCAGTTAGGAGATCAACTGCTGGATTCTCCTCCCACACGGACGTGCAAGGTTTTGCACATATTCGAGTAATGTTCTATGCTCCTTCAATCTTTTGTACTTTCCTTTTGTATGGAGCAATTTGTCCTTCAAAGCTTGGTAGGAGTTATCACACTCCTCAATTATTTGGGTTCCCGTGGGGCAACCCAACTCGACTGTAGTAATCACATAGTTCTTCGGCCTCTCCTCATCTCGATCACACTCTTCCCTAGGGACAGCTACCTGAAGCGTGCGAGAGACAGACTTATCTGTTGAAATATTTGAGAACTTCCTAGCCCTCTTCTTCTCTGGCGGTGCACTGATCCTATTGAGGAATTCCTCCATCTCGATTGCTGGGTCAATATCATCCTCAAGATCCTTTCTCATCCTCTCCGTAAGCCAATCAGGCACTGCCTCCCGTGGATTGCAAACAATAAGGGGTTTCTCCTCAGTTGCTTCCTCTTCATGCACTTCCTCCCTAACAACACTTTGTTGAGGCTCGTCAATCTCCATTTGCTGAATACCTTCTCCTGAACCTTGAGCCTCTTGCCCTATAGTATTTTCTTCTTCTAGTGTTGTTTTAATCATCTATTGGAAACGATTATCTATTGTTGTTTCCTCTTCCTCTTCTTGTTGGCTCTCCCTTTTGGGTGCGTTGACACTTAAGCTATATGACTCCTTGAGTGGCGTCTGGTTTACCTCAAATTCTCGCTCTTCGTTAGATTTATTTCTCTAGCTTCCAAGTAGTGGAAGCTCCCTCACACTCGAAGACCGAGTTTGTGATTGTGTGGGTGATGCCTACTCTGCCCTCTGAGACATTGGCTGAACTAGTACTTCTCTTTGTGGCTCAGTAGCTTGGGCAATCTGTTTTCTCTTCTTTGCTGATGGCAGCCTATGATCGCCCATGAGATTATAAGTGAGAGCAATCGAATTAATTTTGAGTCGACTCATGCCTCTCAACCCAACTCCTCTTGAGTGTCAACGCCGCTATGCATAGTGTATCCAAGTTTGTGATTTTCGGCTTGGACCAATCTAGTGGTGGGACCGGTGTGTTCCTTACTGACTCATAGTCAGGCTGTATGACATTGATGTCTTCGTCCACTTGATCTGGTACTGGAATGATTTCACATTCTCTAATTAACTTCAAGGGTAGCCTGGTGAACATCCTTCTCCTAACTTCGGCATCATCAACTGCATTAGCCTAGAAGTCCTCAATGTGAGCCCTATGCCTGTACTCCAAACCTTGTATTATTCTGATATTGTTATAAGGATCGAAATCTTGCCTCCTGGTGTGGTATGTAAGGTGAAAGAACTGCAACTCGTCCTTAGCTTCTCTGGCTGCCTGTAAAACTCGTCCTTAGCTTCTCTGGCTGCCTGTACTCCAAACCTTGTATTATTCTGATATTGTTATAAGGATCGAAATCTTGCCTCCTGGTGTGGTATGTAAGGTGAAAGAACTGCAACTTGTCCTTAGCTTCTCTGGCTACCTGTAAGGAAGGACAAACTTCACTTGAATTCCCCATAATGATTGGGAAGTCCAATCCTCCTTTCTTCTTTTTCTTTTGAATTTTATCATAGGCAATGAGCTGCCTAGATAATTCTAACATCACCATCTTGTCAGTGGGGTACCTCGGCAATCTGTATGGATATGAGGTGAACCCCTACAGCCTAATTTATGTAAACTTCGGAAATTGGATGAGCCAATATCCATATTCATCAATTAATTCTTGTGCCTCCTTTGATATCCGCTGCTGAGTTCTCCGTTGAAGAGTCCTCGCTATATGCATGGTGAAGGCATCATTCACCCGTTTGTAGTTGGCAGTGCTGGTCAAGTGCAATTGCGGGCAAGCCTCATAAATCTTGAATTGTTCAGGACCACACCCAATTGGCTCCTTGTAGGCAATCCCTCTGTACTTAGTCATTCGGGCTAGCATATACATAACATACAAGCTCATGTAGAATGTCTTTGTTCTTCTCAGGCTCCTGAACTGCTCATCTATATTGTCGCTTATCATTCTTTCCCAATCAACACTCTCTTTCCCTTCCATCACAATCTTGATTAATAAAACATCCAAGGCTCGAAGATAAATGCTTGAGGACTTCCGTTCACACAGCTAAGCATCATTATCAAATCACAATATTCCTGCTTCACGTCATTTGAAAGAACCTGCTTAGGAAGCTTGGTGCGAGGAGGTTTGGACTTCTGCATCCAAACTGAATTTATAATACCAGCACATCTCTCAAAGGTGGAGGCGTACATTCTATCAACTCTATCTTTCATTTTGTACACCATCCTCTTAGAAGTGGGAATCCCAAATGCCTCTCCAATGGCGTCAGGCATGAAGTTGGCAAACAACTTGCCATCAAGAGAGACGATCGTTCTTCGCTCCGACTTGTAACAATTTTCGCACTCCATGATCAACTTCGGACACTGAATTGCTGGTGGAAAACCAGCAGCTGCATGAATTCCACTCTTCATTATTTCGTGCATAGTGATTGATGGAGGATGGCCTCCCAACCCATACATTCTTCCTATGAGTGCTCCCAAGTTGAAGGAACCGAGGTTGGTATCACCCAACCCCGCCAACTTCGAAGTAAACTTTGACTCTAGAAGAAATGGCTTGGCGAGCTTCTTTATCACTGCCTGGCTGGATGCACTAGCCTTGCTTGCTTCAACGTTTGCAGCCTTACTTGCAGCCTTGCTTGTTCCTGCAACATCTCCTCTTCTTGCTTCAGCCATCTGCAAAATAAAATATATACATTAGAATTCAAACTTAGAAAAGTAAAACACCTCGAGATGGCCACAATATGGAGTTAGATTCAAAAATAAGAGCCTTCAACATAAAAAATTCTAACTCCAAACCTCAAACTTTTGAATTCTGAAGCTTGATACTTTCAGCAATGTAACCCTCGACACTTAGAAAATTCGCACCAGCCTGATACTTTCAGCACTTAGAAAAAAAATCACGCCAGCTTGATACTTTCAACACTTAGAAGATTTCACTCAAGCTTGATACTTTCAGCAACTTAACTTCTCAAGGATTTTCCTCTCACTTCAGCAACCTCAAGAATTTTCTTCTCACTTCAGCAACCTCAAGAATTTTCTTCTCACTCAGCAGAAATTTCGCACGTGCAAATGGTGAGAAGGAATGAAGAACTTTGTTGCTTAAATAATTGTGCCAAAGAATCTTGCTAATTTGTGCAGGAGTTTATTTTAGCAACTTCATTAAATTTTCACTCCCACTACTTAGAAATTTTCCAACTTTGGCAAAGTGATGGGCGAGTTGTCAGCCAACCGTCATAGAATTTTCCCTAATTGGAGATTCCTTCTCATGCATAATTCAAAATTTTCCCTCCTAACTACCAGTTGACACCTCATTATTTTAATTACTCGCAAGGGAAACACTTTAATTTATTTTGAAATTTCCATTTTGACTCCAGTTAAATCCAACATCTATGGGGAAATTAAAAATTTCCAACCCATTAAAATCTCCAACATTCAAAATTTCATCTCCATGACATACGCCTTTGAAAATTTTAATCCGCTTCAAAAAAAACATTTCACCATATCGATTGAAAGTCACAAGTCAAATCATTCCATCCTCGAATTTAATCTCCCTTGGAAAATAATCTAGGCAATCTTAGAAAATATTCCCCTTTGGAAAAATATTAAAATTCCCTTAGAAAAATAATTCCTAACTTCATTTGTTCATGGGCGCACTTTGAAGGGGTTGATTTAATTTTTCACTTGACCCATTGAAAATATCATTAACGTTCCATCTCACCCTTTGAAAATATTTCACCACCTTGAGTTATATTTCCACGCCTTAGAATTTTCCTTTTTTAAATTCATTCATCTTTCCTAAGGGCGCATTTCATCTAGTGAAGTTTATTTCACCCCCTTTAGACACTTTTCAAGTCACCTTACACTTTAGGCACATTTCACCTAGTGAAGTTTTACTTCACGTGCCTTAGAAAATTTCTTAATATCCTCTCCTCATCATGGGCGTATTTAACCCCTCTTGCTTTTTAATTTCCATGCCTTAAAATTTTACTCCTCCAACACAAGGTGGGCGCATTTAGGGGGGGGAGCTTTCATTCTTCTCTACTTAACCAATTTTCCTGTCATCATCTCATCAAGGGCGCACTTCTACCCTTTCTCTTCTATTTTCGTGCCTTAGGAAATATTCTTCAACTCACTTCATGAGGTGGGTGCATTTGGTGACTTGGCTTTGCATTTTATATTCATTAGGCGTGTTTCATAATACCTCCCCTCAACTTGCTAAGGGCGCATTTGACCTTAGGTGATTCCGTTTTCCCACACTTAAAACATTTTCCCACCTTATAATCCTTGCTTGGGCGCATATGGAGGTGTCTAGTTTCATTTTCCCTTAGGAATTTCTTCAAGACTTTCACTTCAAGGGTGCATTTGAGGGTCTTCACTTCCATTTTGATTCCTTAGGAAAATTTCAAACTTTTACCCCATTCACTTGACTTGGGCGCATTTGCTAGGGTTTGGTTTTATTTTGCCACACTTAGAAAAAATTTAGTTACCCCCCTTCATGATGGGCGCATCTGGCATGGTGTGCTTTTGTTTTCAACGCCTTAGATTTTTTTTTTTCAACTTACTTCATGAGGTGGGCTCATATCATAGGTGGAGCTTTCATTTTCCAACACCTTAGAAATTTCTCAAGGCCTCATCCTTCCTTGGGCGCATATGACCCCTTGTGCTTTAGAAACTTTTCACACCTCTAGCAAAAGGTGGGTGCATATTATAAGGTGAGCTTCCATTTGAGGGTGCATTTAGGGATGGCTACTTTGATTTCCATCTCCCACGTTCAAAGACTTAGCACTTCTCAAACGCTTCTAGTTATCTCATCAAGGGCGCATTTGGGGGGCAGTGCTTTCACCTGAGGGCGCATTTCACCCCTTACACTTCCATTCACCAACGCCTTAGAAACTTTTCAAGGTATCATCATCTCTTGAGTGCATATGATGCGGTGTGCTTTCATTTTGAAGGACTTAGAAAATTTTCGAGATGCTTCATGCTCAAGGGCGCATATGAGGGTATAAGCTCTCATTTCTCAATGCCTTAGAAAAAATTCAAGCCTCTGCCCTCTTGAGGGTGCATTCCATAGGGTGAGCTTTTGCTTTCAAGGCCTAGGCATTTTTCCTATCTCCAACCTCCTTGCTTGAGGGCCCTTTTGAGGTGTGGGCCTTCATTCCATGACTAGAAGATTCTGATGCCCTCAGCTGACTCACATAAGCCTTCTATTTTTAGTAACTTCTAGAGACATGTGATTCTTCAAGAGTTTTCACCTGTTTTCAACCTAAAGCTGGCATGATGTGGTCTTCGTGGCTTGATTAACCTGTGGTGGCCAGTCTTGTATTGCCTTAATCTTTTTAAGGTATACACGCACACCATTTGCACTAATGATATGCCCCAAATAAAGTAATTTAGTCATTCCAAACTCACACTTAGATTCTTTTGCAAACAATGATTCCCTCTCAAGAATGCCAAGTACCTCATCTAAGAGTTTCAAATGCTCTTGCCAAGATTTACCGAAGATAAGAATGTCATCAAAAAAGATAAGGACATACTTACGGAGCTGCTTGCTGAAAACTCTGTTCATGCATGACTGAAAGGTGGTTGGTATGTTTGTCAAGCCAAAAGGCATGACAAGAAACTCAAAGTGCCCGAAATGACATCTGAAAGTTGTCTTCTCCACATCCTCTTCCCTTACTCTAATTTGATGATAGCCTGATCTCAAATCAATTTTGGAGAAGTAAACCGCCCCATGAAGCTCATCAATCAACTCATCAATACGAGGAATGGGATACCTGTTCTTTATAGTTTTTTTTTTAAAGGCCCTGTAGTCCACACACATGCGCATAGTCCCATCCTTCTTCACCAATACAACTGAAGAAGGAAATGGGATTTTACTCAGTCTTATGTGCCCCATCTCTATAATCTCTTGAATGGCCTTCTCTATCTCATCTTTGTGCCTCTTAGGGTGACGATAGGGTGTGGTAATGACTGGTTTGGCTCCCTCCTCAAGCTCAATCACTTGCTCAATGCCCTTATCAGGTGGCCTCCCTGGAGGTATACTACCAAACACTTTTCTCCTCTTGGTAAGGAGCTCCTGTATATCTGGTGGTTAGGTCCTCTTGACCTCTTCAGTGATCATAGGCATAAAAATGCACCCTGCTCCCCACTCAACTTGAAGGACACAACACGTGGTCCTCCATTAGACAAGCCTCTCAAAACAACATTCTTGCCCTCTTATTTAAATTTCAGCTCCATGGTCTAAAAGTTGAGAGTGATCTCTCCCAAAGATCGAAGCCATTGAATGCCCAACACTGTATCAGTAAGTTCTCGGATCGTGCCCAAATTTTACTAGTGGATTGCCCAAAAGATACTGATTGTGATGGGATATCTTTGTTTTTTGAAATTCTGGCTTTTTACCCTTCTTTTTAGGCACCAAAGTAGGAAACCCTAATCTGACTTGCATGCGCTCTAAATGGTTTCCGTTTGACTTGATTTTTGTTGCATGTCGTTCTGCTTGCTGAACTGAAGTGTTGGGTGGTTGTTGGGGTGAACCTACTATTTATAGTAATTGCCTGAAAAGTGATCGATCAATTGCCTGGTGAGTTTGCATGTCACATTGCTCGAGGGATCTCAAAAAACCTAGAAAACTAGTCTGCATGTGGGCATTGGCTAAAAATAGTAAGTCCTTGAAAAATGATCCATCTTGCTTGCATGTCATATCACTGCGAAGCTCTCATAAAACCCATGAGGAATATCCAGACATGCACTGAAAAACTCTGCATGCAAACCCTAAAATTAGCCTCTGAAGGCTGAATTGCTGAAAGTTATCGTCTCGGCTTGCATGTTACATCATCGCGAAGGTTTTGAAAAACCTAGGAATATTCTCTAGACATGCATTTGAAAGGCATACGTGCAAATCGTGAAAATGGTTCATGAAGTCGAAACTGCTAAAAATAGCAAGTTGCCCAATTCTGCTCAAATTTTGCTTGCGAGCATCTGAAAGTACCCCGAATGTGATGAAGCAATCAGAATTCCAAAATCCTGATAAAAAGATCTCGTTTTGAGTACTTACTAAAAATAGTAAGTTGTTAGAACTCAGTAAAAATTTAGTGGGACTCTGCCTGAAGCACCATGATTGCAGTACTAAGCTCAAATTTCAATTTGATAACTCTATTTGACCTCAAACAAGCCTGAAGAATAAAACCCCTAGTTTCACAGACTTAGCCAAAATTTCCAACTTAGGTCAAACGATAGGTACATCCCCAAAAGGACAGAAAGATCAGAGAGAGAGAGAGAGAGACGCAAAACCAAAACCAAAGACAAAAGACCAAAATGGAGGAAAAATTAGGGGGGTCCCCATTTGAATGGGGTGATGTGTTAAAAGGTCATAACACATACCAGCTATATGCAAATCTTGTTGGTTCATACTACTCTCTTTTTCTGTCAATTTGCTTATCAAAGCAGTGATATTTGGGCATTTCAAATTTGTCTAAGTAGTTTATGCATTACATTCTAGGTGTCTTTGTTTCCACTCTCCATTTCCACCCATTTCTTTCTTTGCAATTCTAATTGGCTTCCCTTGATTGGGTGTATCATAGTCTTTGAAATTTTGTAGATGTAATGCTATGTATTCATAGAAACGTACCCTAAAAAGATTAAAAGAATACAATAAGTATGGTTAAAGAAAATTGTGTCTAGTTAATTTGAAGTAGATTACATTTTGATGATGAAGGTTCTTCATGCCATTTTCTTTTAAATTTTAGAAGAATTCAGTGTCGTCTAATTTTGGGTATAATTGATGTCAGATCAAGAAGAAATCTTAAAATGAAACAAAACAATCTCTTGACGTGCCCATGTAATGTCCCTTCTGCAAACTAGTTAAGGAAAATCAAATAAAAATAAATAAATTAGTATTTTGTTTTTGGCACCCAAAAAGGAGTAAAAAACAATATTTAATCTTTGAATATTTGTGCCAAAATATTTTTTATATTTTTTATATTGCTTGGCCAGCTCCTTTTTGGAGGAACAAGGGTGATAAATAATAAAAAATAAAATAAAAAGTAAAGTCATTTTGGGCACCCGAAAGGTGGGAAAATGAATTAAAAACAATTTTTAAATGCAAGTTTGGCGCCTAGAGCTAGGCCAGCCAGATTGGGAGGCATAAGGAGGTTTGTCTTTATACAAGGTTAGTTAGAGTCATTTATCATCAACAAATATTTCTAATCTGCTATTCTACTCTGCACTTTGGCGAATTCTCTAAGGACAAAAACCCTTGGGAATTAAGGAGAAGTTGAACAAAACCCTAGCTTCTTCAAGGGAGGACTTCATGACAGAGATTCATATGTGCTTCAGTGGAGATTGTTGATAGTTTTCATGTTCAGTTTTGCATCAGCATTTAGGCATCTAAGTGAAGGGGCGAATTGTGCAAGTTGGAGGTTATACTTCAGATTTCTAGGGTGGCAAAACCCTAACAGCAGTCCAGTAGGCCAGTGCATTCCTTGGTAGGGTTTAAGTGTCGTTTCTTCATCATTAGTTGCATGTTTGTGGCTGGAGCAACTTTGACCAGCTATGGATAGTTTTTGCATTGCATCATTGGGGTTTCTTCATGTTGTGGCACATGTTTGAAGCCCATTTCCTTCTGTAAATTGCATTGTAAATTATAGCAGAAGACTGGAGGTTGAATATCAGAAATATTGGCTCATAATGATGGATTTTGTTAAACTATGTTGATGGATTTATGCTGTTATGATCTCCTATATTTTTTCCTATTGTTTGGATGAAAATATACTGCTGTTTGTGCATAAATCAACTTAGAAAATTACATCAGCAAACTAGGGTTTGTGCAGAAGTAAAAAATCAGAAAACTAGGGCATCATTTTATGTTTCAAAAATCAGTATATTTGCATATATATTGTTTGGGATATTTCAGCCCAAGAATAGGCAGCCAGACTGAGATTTGCAACCCATTTTTTTTCTTGAAGAAAATGTATACAACAGACAATATGTGCTTAAATATTCTTCTTTTATTTCTTGGTGAAATGGGATTTCAAATGACAGCAAATTTACTTGACTCCTATAAAGTGTTCTAGATCCTTTTGGTCCTTCATCGTTTGCATAGTTTACCAGAGGATTAAAATATTATAAGATGTGCCCTGCAATTTCATATCTAGTTAGAATGTATATATATGGTGGGCTTGTAGAGCTCTTGGAGGAAAGAATACAATTTTTTCTTTTGCTAGAAAAAAAATCTGTAATTTTTTACATTTGAAACTTTGATCTAACCTTTGCATCTTTCTATATTTTAGAATTTATGATGCACTATATAACTGAACTCATGAGTATTTTCTTATGCAGAATGTGCTTGGTAATTGGAGTTCAAAGCTTTTTGCAATTGCATTGCTGGCTTCTGGTCAGAGTTCTACTATAACAGGAACATATGCAGGCCAATATGTTATGCAGGTAAAAGAACTTCCTCAAAGGTTGCACATGGATGGACAGTTTCCACTACATCTATGTAAAATTCAATAATCTTTTGTATCAAACTTTTACTGTATGGATTGATGCAAATAAGCACATATTCATTTCTAATATACATATTATAATAACATGTACTTGCCTCAATATGAGATCATGTGAGAAAAAAGCTCACTTGTGGAATTTAGATGATTATTGTCATGTCCATGTGTTTCCTTGTTTTTGGTCCTCGCATTCATCCAAAGATCTAACTCATGTCATTTCACACACGGTTCATTTAGCTTTCATCCAAGATTCTATTTTGTTTCGACTCTTGTTAGACAAGATACCAACCCTAATTCACGAAGGTTCACAAGAGTAATACATTAGAGAATATTCAACAACAATTATTGACATTGGTGATCATATCACACATTGAGAACAGATAGTAATATAATTACCCAAATCCATCCAAAAAGATTCCATGACAGGGTAATGCTGCCAAATATGCATTTTCATTGCATTGTGGTACCTTTTCTTGATGTATTGGGATCAGAACTTAAGGCTAGAATTGTTATTACTTATTACAAAGAAAAACTTGTAAAATGTGGGAAGATGAAATGTTATTTTACTCCATTACCTTGTTCTTCAAGTTTCTTTTGTCCTTAACTCCTAGAAGATTCATTTGGTAGATATTCAGATGATATTTAGCAGTTCATCCCTTGTGAAGACATTGCAGTGTTGTGGTTTGAGTGATAATTTATTAGTCGTGACACAATGAAGTCTGATGATTAATGTGGAAATGATTTTTGTTTTTACTCTTTCAACAGAATTTGTTCCATTTGCATTCTAAGTACATTATAAATTCTAGGCTCTTATTTACAAAAGATTATATCTATAATAGGTATAACAGTATAACTTCCTTTTGGTAGAAGAATCTAGTATCTCTAGACTATTAAAATTTAAATGCAGTACCCAAGCCAGATTCTCTTCCAAAGGGGACGATTGTCTTAATAATCTTTACTCACTCCTCATTGGTGAGTGATACATTGTTCTTTGGTTCCAGCTTAAACCTTTGGTTTTGAATTTGGCTCCAGCATAATCCTTTGGTTTAAGCTCTGGCTCCAGCTCCAACTCCAACTCCAGCTCCAGCTCCAGCTCCAGCCCTAGCTCCACAAGTATTTGAATTTCACTTCTAGTCCTAACTTAACCTTATGTGTTTTTATAATTCACTACCTCTTGTAGCCTTTTTCTTCTTTCTTGTTGTTCCACCCATAGTAACGAGACTCGCCAGAACTCAGCGAGTCCCAAGCCGAGCACCCCTGGCCAGGTCCTGGGAGCCCGGACTCGACCATGGCCGAGTCCTGGCTGGACTCGACAATAGGTTGCCCCGAGACCCTGTGAGGGGCGCTGCCCCTCGACCCCGCTGGGGGTGCTGCCCCTTGACCCCATTGGGGGCGTTGCCCCCAAACCCCCACAAGGGGCATTGCCCTTTGACCCCGTTGGGGGTGCTGCCCCCAAATTCCCGCAAGGGGCGTTGCCCCTTAGACCCCACTGGGGGAACTGCCCCCAAACCCCCACGAGGAGCATTGACCCTTGACCCCACTAGAGGCATTGCGCCTAAACCCCCACAAAGGGCACTACCTCTCAACCCTATTAGGGCAATTTCCCTGATAATTGAGATTATGGCTACTACATCATCCAGGACCTATCTTAGACACATTCATAGGAAAGATGCAGGCTCTTTTGAGCCATAGACTTCTAGTTATTGTTTTGAATCTTTTGATATGTCATAGATTTCATATTCCATGAGTTTTGTATACATTTGAGTCTTTGACTATATATCTAAGTGTGCTATTGTCATATTTGTTTGGAACATTTGATGTCATGGATTTCATATTCCATGAGTTTTGTATACATTTGAGTCTTTGATTATATATCTAAGTGTGCTATTGTCATATTTGTTTGGAACATTTGATGTCATGGATTTCATATTCCATGAGTTTTGTATACATTTGAGTCTTTGACTATATATCTAAGTGTGCTATTGTCATATTTGTTTGGAACATTTGATGTCATGGATTTCATATTCCATGAGTTTTGTACACATTTGAGTCTTTGACTATATATCAAGTGTGTTATTTGCTTGAGCAACTCAGCTACAATTTGTGTTTATAGTTATACTTATATGATCGATGTATACTTGTGCTAGTGATGAGGACCTTGATTGGGTTGACTGGGTAGATAGAGAGGTTGAGGCTATAGCCATGGCAGAGGAGGAGGCTAAAGCATGAGCAAACACATCCAAAACTAATGTTGGTGATGGTGGCATGGAGTCACAAGCAGAGACTATGGCTGCAATTGCTACATCATCTAGGACCCACCTTAGATGCCTTTGTAGGAGGGATGCAAACTCCTTTGAGCCATAGACTTGTAGTTATTGTTTTGATATTTCATATTTGTTTGGAACATTTGATGTCATGGACTCATATTTTGTACCACGCACTACTCCTGGTTCCCAACTGTCGCTTGAGAGCATGGGTTGGAACAAGGACACACATGATGCAGCAAAGAAGACAATTGTAGACTTTTGGTACTACTGCACCATTCCCTTCCATGTAGCCAAGTAATTCTTTTTCGTTTAATTGTTCTAAAATTTATATTTAAATTTTATTATTTTAGAATCTAGATGTATCTCATTATCGAATTCAAACTTAAAGTTAAAAAATTAAAACTTTTCATTTTACAATACTTATGTAACTTTTTATCATCCAGGATCCTTAGACGCCTTCGTAGGAGGGATGCTGGCTCCACTATGCCATAGAGTCATAGACTTATAGCTATTGTTTTGATATTTCATATTTGTTTGGAACATTTGATGTTATGGATATCATATTCCATGGGTTTTGTATACATTTGACTAATTTTATATATCTAAATATGCTATTTCCTTCAGCGGTGCAACTACAATTTGTGTACTTTATACTTATGTGATCGTTGTATACTTGTGTATGTGATCAAGTTTTCTTTTATTTGTGTTGTATTCAATAAAGGGTGCTTGAAACAAGTTTCAAATCCTTAAAAATCTCTAAATTTCTAGGGTTTCTTCAACTTTTTTTCATTTTGCCGAGTCTGCGCCGAGTCCGAGTCCCAAGTCCCTAAGTCCCGAGTCGAGTCACCCGAGCCGAGTCTGAGCTGAGTCTGAGCCGAGTTACTATGGTTCCACCAATCTAATAGGTCATTTAATTTCTTGGTCCATTCCTTGACTATGCCATCTTCTTCTATCGCCTTTGCTCAGTGATATTACTTCCTTCTCATATGATGTTCTCCATATAGTAATTCCTAACACCTTTTCTCATACTTCTGTAGAATTCTTTGTTATTATGTTCACAATCCTATTCACCACAAAGGTCTTGCAAGATAATGTAATGCCTCATTGCCAATGACTATTGTCTACTGATTTCCACTTCTTCTTGACTTCAACCTGAGTTGACTTTGCAAAGGCAACACTGCCAGAAATGCTCACAACAGAATGCTACACTACTTGCAAAAATAGAATCACATATCATGAATGTAACATGAGAAAATAAGGTAGGAATAACTTTCTCCACAAGGTAATGTACAATACAATGCTTGGTACAGCCACCGTACATGGAGGACCTGCCACATAAGGGCCTCTTACCTTGACATTCAAATTACTATTTATGGGCCAAACAGTTGTTGGTTAAGACATATCCATCAGAGTACATAACTGAAAAGTGTTTTAACACATTACATGGGCCAAAAATCCAATAATGTAAAAATTTATTTTATTCATTGGATGACAAAATACTTAATTTTAACATTACAGACTATATTGGTAATGTTGTGAAGGTGGTTGTAAATGTGGCTTATGTGTGAAAATAAGCAAAAGAGTTTATTGAGGCAGCCTGTAGGCACACGTTGAGGTAAGCCATAGGTGTTCCATTGGACTTATTTTTTGTGTGCATGCAATGAGAAATGTTTTAAAATACATTGGATAAATTGATTGGATGAAATACACAGTGATGAGTAATGCACAGGTGTTTATATGCAATCACCATACCTTATTGACATTGTTTTGGTCTTTTTGAGGAATGAATTCCTTCATGGACTAGGTGGGGTTGTTACAAGCTACAAAATAGAGGATAAACAAAAAAACTAGTGCAAGGAATGGAAACTATAAAATTGTAATTATAAATGATTATGAAATCAAACTAGTATAACAAGGTTAGTTTCCTAAAAGAGAAATGCAAATGCTCAATATGCAAAATACCATTAAAAGAGCTCATAATAGCATGAATCAATAAACAAGCTAGAGGACGATACATTTATATAGGGCCCTTTGATGCATGAATCAAGGAGATGACAAGTCCAAGAGTTATAAGTTAACTCTCAATCACTCCCAATCAATAGGTGAGTTATCTTGGTTTAATTGAGACAAAGGTGGCTTTGACTAAATAGAGGGGGCACCTAACTACCATCAATCAAGGTGAACGTACATCATTATTAGCTACCAAGGATAAAATAAGTAAATGTTCTTATTATCCTAAGTAAATAAATAGGTGTATTATCATAGTTAGAATAGAACATATCCAAGGTAAATAAAATATTACATCAACACCCTCTCTTAAATCTAATGTAGGAGGAAACAAATGGGTCCCAACAATTAGGCCTACTAAGGTACCCATGTACATAAAGATCTCTCATAAATGAGGAAAAAGAGAAAACATGTAGGGAAAAAGCTTCCCCCCAAAAGAGAGAAAAGGCCCCTCTTAAGCATAGCTTAGGTGGGTGTAAAGATGGGTCTTGACATATGAAATTTGATGAGGTAGCCATGTACAAATAGATCCCCCGAAAGAGAAGAAGCTACCCAAGAAGAGAGAATAGTCCCCCCAAAATAGAGAGAGGACAGACCTCCTTCAAAAGATAGAGGAGATGAGGGAAACCATGTAGCTTGCCCAAACAAAGTAATGTCCTTGCAAGATTCCACACGATAGAGAGATAATGTGAATGCAAAATGTCTCAAAACAAGTGTTGAAATAGGTTCCTTTGCAACAAATGATGCATCTTCCTTTCAGAAGAAAAAACCTTGAGCTGCAAGTCTATTGAATTCCCAGACCAAAGGTGAAATGAAGGGTGGGAATGTGAATATCTCTAGAAAATGCTCAAATATCTCCAAGTTAGTGCTTAGATGTGATAAGTCTAATTAGAAATCCTAGGCCTAACTATAGAAAATAGTAATAAGGAAGCATGAAATGGAGAGAGAGTAGGAGGGTTTATAAGTACCCTCATTACATCCAAAACAACCCCCCATCTTACTCCCCAAAGAAGAAAGAGAAATGGGTCTTGGCAATGAGACCATGTAAGGTACCCATGCACAAATATGGTCCTCTAAAGAGAGGCAAAGAGAACCCCCCAAAAGAGAGTAAAAGGATGTCATCAGACATTGCTCAACAAAGCCAATGCTAAACTGTGACAGGTGCTGATGAATCAAATTAGGTATCAAATAGGATTCTAAATGGTTCCCAACATTGATATGAGAATTGAACCAAGAACTATATACTCCTACAAAAAGTGTCAGCATGAATGATGACGGAGGTGAACCATAAAATTCAAGAACTACATACTATTTCACCATGTAGACATGCAAAGGTAGAGAAAAGACATCTAGAGAAGTAGATGTAACTCCATTAGAGTTGTCATCAAAGAGAAGACAAATATCTTCAATAGTGTTATCAAGATCTAAAAGGTGAGAGTCCACAAATAGATGTAAATAGACCTCCCTATGAAGAGAATCTTGCAGACATGAAGAACTTTACAGTGGAGAATTACTAGAAGCCCTCAAAGAAGTGATGCTGAACTCTAATGAAGCAACAACTGATAGAGGAATGTCTTGCAAGAGGAAAGCCATGTCCTCAATGGTGTCATCTAGATCCGAAATGTGGGACTCTACAAACAAAGAAGAGATTTCTAGTAGGAATGTGTCCCAATGAGGTGAATCCAAAAGGCATATAATCTTGCTACAAAGAATCATTAGAAGCTCTTGAAGAAGTGACTGTGAACTCTAAATTAGCAACAAGTACACAAGGAATGTCCTCAATTGTAGATGAGGTATCAAAAGCAAGAGAAGGGTCTTTAGTAGTCTCAATATCATCCATATGTGAAATGTTCTCCAATGAAGCATCATTGTTAGATGGGGAATCAAGGTCTCCATATAGTTGTTGGATGAAGGTCCAAGTAGTGAAATGGCACTCAATGTACCCAAGATGATGATTGATATCCTTGGAAACAGTAAGACATATTAGTTTATGGACCTCATCATTGCTGTTTACAACTTTAACCAATCATGCTTTTTATTCATAGTCACTTGGCTCAAGAACGAGTCCAAGGAGCTAGAGCATTAGATCTTGTGTAATGTATTGATTCTCTATCCCATATTTCTAGGAAAAATAGTTCTTTGAATTCAGTTTGACAACAAAAAGTTGGAAACCAAAATCCATGATGAAACTCTCCCTCATAATGGAACGTTATCTTAGTTTGTGACTAGATTTTTTTTTTCTTATTTGAAGAAAATGTACAAGGCCTCATGAGATTTTATTTGATGCCCCTTAATCATTGCCATGATAAACATAAGAGGTTTGGGGAAGAACCCTTTTCTCCTCTGCTTGTCTTGCCATATTGTTCCCTCATATTCTATCTTAAGTAAATCTTATTGATGCTCAGTTCACATGATTTCGATCAAATTTCATCTGTTGTTTAAGCTTCAAGCTATCTAATTAGTAATTAGACACATGTATTCTGATTTGTTTCCATGTATGTATCATATTTAATGATTTGGCTAAATCAGGAATGTTCTAATTATGCGTACTTCTCAATGCCATCCTTTCTTCTCTGCATCTCTACACCTTATGTGATAAAAACAAAAAACAGCACATGGGGACACCATCAATGAGGAGTTGTTTCTTTCAAAACCATTGATATTGTACACTATGTTCCCTATTTTTCTAATTTCCAAAAAGGTCATGTGACAAAGACAAGTGCCATAGGCAAAGTGTCGAAGTTAGATTGCTGAGAAAAGTACCTGATTTTTGTGCAGTTCTTTATTAGATACATATTTTAAAGTGGTTCTTTTGTCTTCAAAATAAATTCTTAAGCAGCATATTGACTAATACCATTGTCATTGTAGATGTCTGTTCATTTCTTTCACAATTATTTTTTAATCTATGCAAACATAATATGCTAAAATATTTATGTACAAATAAATTTCACAAATATTTTCTGAGCTTTGAGCATTTGTGATAGGCTTACTGTTTTAGTTTGTTACTTATTTACAGTACATTTTTTATGTTTAGAGGTGGTTTATTAGAGCAGCAATGCTATTATAAAAATCAAATGGGTGATGCTTTTATAGGGTTTTCTCAATTTGCGGTTCAAAACTTGGCTTCGTAATCTATTAACTCGAAGTCTCGCAATCATTCCAAGCTTAATTGTTGCTATCATTGGAGGTTCTTCTGGTGCTGGCCAGTTAATCATCATAGCATCGGTGAGTGAGCTACAGTTTCCTATCAACATTTTTTTATATCAATACTTGTGGTTGAATCTAGGATTCTCTTGGTGTAATAGAAAAAAATGGTTGTGAAAGATGCATTTTCTCATGATAGTAACTTTGAACATGTCCATATGTTATGATACAGACTTGTAAATTTGACATCCCATATTTTCCCAGTATATGGAAATCACTATATTAACTTGCACAATGAAAAGTGAATAGAAGGTTGAAAATATTTATGGCCCACAGTTTAATTGACCGCTGCTGGATTCCCAGGGAAGTCAAGATTCATGGATACTTTTCAGTTTTCACAAGGACCCTTCACCTGTCAGCTTATGAGAGTTGAGAATTGTGAAGAACGAGCTGTTTTTTCTTTAAATGGTTCACTTCAAATGTTTTTGCGAAGAGTTTGGTTCACTGCCTTTTGGTGCTTAGCTGTTAGCTTTTGGACAATCTAGGGAGAGACTTTCCTTGTAACCAAATCATTATAGCGATGCATTTTTGGTTCCATGAAGTAATATAAGTTGCTTTCCTAAATGAATAAATAACAGAAATCCAATGTTGAATAGCTGACATAACCTCATGGAACTTCTAAATTGAGCTTTCTCAATATTAGATAGATTTAGAGATTGAAAATATTGATCGGACTTCATGGGATAGCAATTGACTGCATTTGGACCTCCCATCTATAGACTTATAAAGCATCCAAGCTAAAATTGGTGTTTAATGTTTAAGAGTATTCCTTCTCATGAATTTTTTTTTGCACTGTATGACGAGATCGAGTGACATCATAAAGAGAATGGACACACCTTCCATACGATAACCTTTTCTTCATTTTTGTCTTGATGAATCATGTTATGTTCTTTTTTGCAAGTGTTGTGAAGATCGCTTCACTCAGCTTTATTCTACAATGACAGAGCATTATAGTTTAATGTTAACAACATGCTTCAAAACATTGATGCATGTCAATTGTTTATGCAATTTTTGGGAAAAAGTTTGATTGTATTTGTATTGAAATGCTCATAAATGTCAGCCAAGAAAACCACTAGCCTGCAAGTATCCATCATAGGTAAGATAATTTCCAAAAATTGAAAAGCATTTTTTTTATCCGGACTAATACCTATAGATATAACACATCTATGAGTACCATCATTACAGAAACCAAAGAGCAAGGGACACAGTACTACCATACGAATAAAAACCAAAATATCATCAACACTTATTGACAAGAAACCTATACACCAATATTACACACAGTATGAGCATCACCATTAGTGGTGGTAGCAGCTATATATGGAGCACCTCCTGGCAGAAAACCATCCCAGGCTTTCATGGAAGTGACTGAGGATGTTCTCAAAATGCATCATGTCTCTGTTCAGTGGTCCACCATTGTGTGGATCCATCTAGGTGATTGTTGAGCCATACCTGCAGGTTGGAAATTTTCCGGTACAGCTTTGCATAGTTGTTTACTGTTCCACTTCTGGCACAATCCTGATTGTTACTAATGCTGTGACATAAGTTTGATAGCCTTCACTTGGCATCATTTCTTAAAGTGACTCTTCTGGTTTGTACCACTTGTCTCAGGACTGCAAGAACAATAAAGTATTACATAGTTATGAATTCATGACTTAATTTAGTTTTTAATTGAAGAAATTTGTAGTGCAAGAACATGAAGAAAACACAGATCTTCTATACTATAAATATAGCAGTTTTACTCCATTATAATACTTCTATAAATATCATTCTGCATGGATTCTTCATACTTATAGAATTTTAGTATAGAATGGGATATCTATTCCATTTAAAATTTTCAATAAAAAAGTTATAGTTTACTTTTTCATGTTTTTTATAGTCTTACTTGTAGATTATGCTATCCTTTGCATTTCTCTGTTTTTTCATATCACATTCCACATGTTAAATTGTAATGTATGTTACTCTGCCTTTCTTTTAGCACAGCCAAGGTATATTTGAAAGGAAGATGCCTTAGGATCCTACTTTGATGCTGCATCTAATTCTAATCTCCCTTGACATAAATCTCTCATTTTGTTTTACAGATGATACTGTCCTTTGAGTTGCCATTTGCACTTATTCCTCTCCTCAAGTTTACTAGCAGTAAAACGAAGATGGGTCCATATGCAAACTCACTTACAGTATGTCAGGAGTTTCATTTTTTTTGCAAATAAAAAACATATAGGCCTCTGTGATTGTTACAAATAATCTTATATTCATTGGCTGCAGGTTACAATAATTACTTGGGTGCTTGGCTTAGCTATCATGGTTATCAACATACAATATCTTGCAACTAGTTTTGTGAAATGGCTGATTCACAACAAGCTTCCTAAAGTAGAAGTAGCATTCATAGGAATTCTGGGATTTGCAGCCATGATAGGCTATTTGGGTGGCATTATATACCTGGCTTTCCGAAAAGACAAAGAAGTAACATACTTGTTGCCTTTGGAGGAATCTATTGCAGCTGAATCAAATCACACAGAGGGATACAATAACAATAATGCTGAACTTCATGGCCCTTTTGGAGCAATTCCACGTGAAGACATAGTAAGCTTACAGCTTCCAAGAACCCGGGACTTGACAGATCTTGACTGAGAAGCTTGAGTGCCACTGTTCTCCCTTATTGTAAGGGTGAATTTAAGAAAGGGCAGCAGATTGATTTGTTAAAGCACACAGGTTCAGAGGCATACAAAACGCATACCTAGCATATGAATTGGCATGTCCTGCAGATGAATTTATGCACCTTACAATCATACCATGCTTCATTTCTATTATCATCAGACTTTCTGGTTTTTGACTATAGTTCCAAGGTAAAGGTTTTGATACTAATTGTAAGTTAATAATTCCTGCCAACTCCTGTATTTACAGCACTTCAAGAAGTTGAAAAACAAAGCTCCCATCTTTTAACATAGAATTTAGTTGCATGAATGTGCAATCCTATGAATAAACATTGGAGAAAGATCCTCTTGCTGGATGCGCAGCTGTAAAGTTATATGGAAACTCACACTTTTAGAAACTGAGTTTGTAATGTTTATTATATTAATATTAGTTTGAACTTTGAGCCGAGTTTAAATTTGATAAATATACAATTAAGGTGACATCCGTACAAGGTGACAAATACCACATCACATTATTCCCATTTTCCAAGTAAATGGTATTTCATCTTTCATCTTTTGGAAAACTAATTCTGAAGAATCATTTCTGTTAAGGAATGTTACACCCTGTTTCTCAGTTACCAAAATTACTTTTACCTTCATGAACAAATATGATGATAAATGTAAATTGTGACCTTAATATGTTTAATAGGTCAATGAAATACTGAAATATGCATTAAGATGTTGTTGCTTTTGAAGGTATGACTATATTTTATACTGATAGAAATATGATGTGTGAATATGTATTGCAATATGAGTACTTCAATGCTTTGATGATGCAAATGAATTCCATGTGAACAGCTAACTACCTTTGTGATGCACTAAGTTGGATGCAGGAAGGAGTCAACCCTCAAGTACTAGAGGGGAGTATCACTTAGGAAAACTTGGTCTAATAACCCTTGATGGGCCTAATTGAGCATACACGCACTCACACCCTAGTATAGTTAAGATGAGTCAAGTCAATTGGGATTTGGTAAGTGAACTCTTGGTCGTCTTTGATTGGTTATGGTTTTGGTTTTGGTCTTTGATCCCGTGATTGTTTCTTTGGTTGAATTGCATGTTTAGATCTTTGTTTTGAGTTTATACTCTTCTTCGTGAAATCAAGTAAGTAATCTTTGCTCATAGTTGGGGGTGATTTGAATGACTTTGGTTTTAGTCCTTGGTTTCTTGATTGTTCTTGGTTTGATTTAAAGTGACTAAGTCTTTGTATTGGGTATATACATGTTTACATATAAAAGTGATTCTAGTATCTTGAATTGATTTGGACTTGCATGAATATGTCATATTGCTATGTATTTATCAGCGAAGTCGACAATATATATATATATATATATATATATATATATATATATATATATATATATCATAGTTACTGTGAGACACGTCTCTGGTACTTTAGGCATTTCCTAAGATGCCTCCAACAACGTTGAGATGCGAACGAAGGCTCCCGATGTCTCCTGAAGTCTCCCGCTCAAGAAATTGTCGTCTCCTGCGCATTTCCCATCGCATAAAAGCCAAAACACATGAAAACATTGAAAAGTAATTAAAAAAAAAAGTGTTTTAAACATAGGTTTTCCCATGCTCCAGCTGAAAACGCAAGTATCATGATGTGTAGATGATAGATTTTTGTCTTTTATTTTTTGTTTGCATATCAGCTTATCAAGCTATCAATATTTTTGAATTTCAATATGTAATCAAATATTAAATATCAAATGTGTAATGTCAATCGTGGACTATGATTATGAAGTATGAACTCTTTAACTCTTTGACATTGTGATCCCTAAATGTTTATCCTATTCTAAAGATGCAAATCTAACTAATATGCAATAATGGAAGAACACAAAAAGTACACCTCAAAATTAGCCTAAGGAATGATAACACAAAAAAAAATAAAAAAATAAAGATTTCAAATGATTATACTTTTGTGTTGTTGAGTCTTTTGGTTGGCCCTTGATGTTTGAAAGCTTGTGTGCTCCTTGGATGGTTATGGAGATGGCTAAATGCAAGATAAACAATATGATAAAATGCAAGTGTTAATGCCTAAATGATTTGATTGGATGAGAGAAAATGCTTACAAATTGAGTAATCAAATTGGTAGCATAAAAGTGCAAATGGCTAAGTGTTGTTAAATGACAAAATGACAAGAGTTTGGTATCAAATGCATTAGATTCCTAAATGAGAAAAAAATGGGGTATTTATAGAGGAATTTGAATTATCTAAAGAATTGAGTGGTTGAGATTAAACCAACAAGACCAAAATTGAGGGCTATGGTGAATTGAGGACTCACAGACCTTCACATCTTCACATGTGGAATGTGAGATGGCTTAGGATGAGATGATGTGGAAGTGAAGTGGAAAGAAGGGATATGATGTGGAAGAAGGACAAGTACCTTGAAAAATGGATGATGTGACCTCTCAATGATCACATGGGTGAGAGGAGAATCTTGGAAAAATAAAAGTGAATTAAAAATTCACATGATTGGGGAATCTTGTGAATAAGAAGACAAGGTTCTAAAAAAAAGAGGTGGAAAGTACTTTGGATAAAACAAGGTCCTTAAAAAGGTAAGATTTTGACACATGTGAGTGATGTGATAAGTCAAAAATTTTAAAAGACTTTGGCACATGTGAGTGATGTGACAAGTCAAAGGTTCTAGGACTTGCATGGGAAAAAATAAATTTTTGGAAGGATAATTGTGAATTAAAAATTCACATGGGAAAGAGAGGAGTCTTGGATGAATAAAAAAAATTAAAAATTTATTGGGGGATGGGGAGAGTTGACCAATGTACTAATATGGTTTAACTGATCAGTGATTAGAAAATGATTAGTGACTAACGAAAGTTAAGAAACTAACTTGCAAAAGTTGGAGGATGTGACATGTATTAATCAAGGATTAGACGTGCACATCTCTAATGATGAGATTAGAAGATGGATTAAGATTAAGGAAAATGATGTGACATGTGAAATTAAATAAACTTCATATTTATTTAATTCATTTTGTGAAAAATAAAATAAAGGGTAAGGTATTTAATTATTTAACTAGATACTTTAAGGATTAGAAGAACATTAAATTTATTAATTAAATAATAGTGATATTACTTAATTAATATGGATAAGGGGATATTTAGACAAAAAATGGGTCAATTTGGAAAAATGAAGTGTCTGAATTTAAGTATCTACATTTTTTCCCTCTTTGAGATGGTGTTACAAAGTAGCATCATTTCAAAAAAATTAAAACGTAGAACCCAAAAGAAAATGGTTAGATTGGAAAAGATGCCCCAGTCATCAAAGGAGTGATTGGGAAGGAAAAATAATGATGAAGATTGGAGATTGAGGATGCCCCCTCGAGAGGACATGCGGGTTCAAGAGAACACAAATGTGCTCTTGAAATGTAGGAGATGATGAAAGGAGATATGAGGATGATGATGTAAAACACAAATGGATGGAAGGACAAGATGTGATGTTGCCCTAGTCAAACTACAAGCCAAAATGGGTTGATGATGGATGGAGTGTTGTTGATGAGGGAAGCATACATCCCAAAACAACACGAGAAGAGGGAAGGATACATCTCGATGATGATGATGATGATGATGATGATGATGATGATGATGAAAGTGTTGTTGATGAGGGAAGGATACATCTTGAAACAACACCAAAGGATAGGGAAGCATCCATCCCGATGTTGATGACGACAATTATGATTGGATTAAGGCTTGTAGCAAGGCTGGGAACAAGACCAAGAATGTGATTAGATGATTTGTGCGAGATTGAATGGATAAGGATGGGGGATACATGCACAACAATGGAATGGAAAATGAAATGCAATTTGCCATCTTCCAGCAAAGAGTCTGTGATGATGGGGAATCCCAGCAAAGTGGGCAGCAGCAGGCCATAGAAAGTAGAAAAACAAATTGTTTAACATAATGTCTCATAGAAATAGATTTAGCATACTGTAAAGGAATTTACATCATATGCGATTCAATTCAAATGTGTAAGTTGATTCAATGCTTCTATATAACATGCGCTTGGCTGTGGTGAGAAAAATCTTAGCTTCATTGTTTTCATGTTTATATGTGCGTGTAGTTTTAAAGCAAAAATCATTGTAGTTTTGAAGTGAAAAAACAGTCGATAAAGAAAGCTTAAAAAAAATTGATGAGACAATGTTTGGGAGAAAGATAACTGCACATACCGTCACTTGCACGTCAAATTCAAGTTGAAGAGTTTTTTCTTACACAAATTTTTTATTTTGTGAATGTCATTATAGATGCCTCTTGACATAATTATTATTTTAATAAATATATAATTATATTATTTAATGTTATATATATATATATGATTAGCTAAATGCATTTAATTAACATGTGAATATATATATATATATATAAGATCTATATTATTATTTTGCACACATTTAAATGTGCTTTGAAATAAGCTAAGCACATGTTATAGCACTTATAGATTAAGTTAATGTTGGGTGCAACAGGTTGTATAAAAACCAGCAATGAAACAATGATATGTTGTGCATATGTAAGTGCATAAGTATGGTCTATTATGTTGGGTGCATAAGGTATAATGAATGCTAAACGCATGGATGAGAAGTAGGTTTAAATACAAAGTAAACAATTGCCACCTAGTGGCTAGTACTTGTCTTTATAGTATTTTAATTATAGTATTTTAGATTTAATAAAAATAAATGTAAGTTTTATTACTGGAATAAAAATT
This sequence comes from Sequoiadendron giganteum, assembly GCA_007115665.2. Classification (NCBI taxonomy): domain Eukaryota; kingdom Viridiplantae; phylum Streptophyta; class Pinopsida; order Cupressales; family Cupressaceae; genus Sequoiadendron; species Sequoiadendron giganteum. Next base: position 597,563,924 of record CM021107.1, read on the forward strand.
GTTACATGCATTTATATTAATATTAATAATTATTAATCTTATCTTAATTATATTATATTATATAAAAATCAACTATCTTATATAAAAGCAATTATATATTAAAATTTTAAATATTATAAAGATATTATAAATACCAAACAAAATCAAATGATAGTATAATATAATTAGAAGAAAAAATTGATAATTATGTAAATATAAAATTTATCTAATAATTATATTACATAAAAATATGTATAATATAAAATAAATTTATTATATTATATTAAATAATATTTATTGATTAAATAATATAAATTTAAATAATAATTTTTTAAAATAATTTTATATAAAATAAAATATAATTAAAACAAAATGATTATGTAAAATAATTATAAGAAAGAATTAAATAATTATTATTTAAAAATAAAATTTATATAATACTTAATATGCATATAATTTATGTTAATATATATTATTAATGCGTGTATTTTTTTAGAAAGTTAATCAAGGGGGAAAATTGTTTGAATTTCAATGGAGGAGGATTGCGAAATTTGGAAGGAAGGCGTCATTTCCGATTTCTTAGGAGATAACTTTGGGATGCACACTCAACAATAGGCAAAATAATAGATTTGTTAATAATAATTCCATTTTCTTAAAAATAGGCAAAATAATAGGTCAGATTTATGAAAAGTAGGCAAAATAATAGTTCATTTCACTTTTCCTTAAAATCTGTCAATAACACACAAAACTTTTCAATCAATCATATTCACAAGAAATATTTTTTCTAATTTATGAAGTTAAATATTTTACAAGTTAACTTTGTAAAATTGAATTTATTTTTTAACAAAAACAAATAATTATTTTTGATTGGTGAAAACTAACTTATTAATAACTAATTAACTAAGAAAAACACAACTCATTGCAATACTATTGCCTAAAGGCAAGTACTAATAATATAAAGTGGAGCATGTAAAGCATTGCCATGAATAAAGTTGTGGGTAAAGTTTAAAGACAACGCATGAATCACTTGAGAATAATTCAAAAGACTTAAGCGCATAAGTAAAGGAAACACAGTTAAAACATTACAAAAAGAAATGAAAGTAGATTTAACATTATTGACTAAGTCTTTAACTATGCTATAATAGAGGGTGCTAAAATATGAATATGTGGCACCGAAAACTAAAGAATGAGGAAACAATGAGAAGTCTAAACATGTGCCATAACTAGAAAAATCATTAGATAAGCATAAAACTCAATCAATGCAAAAATGACAGAAATATGTGAGGGTAGTCGACTTGCAAATCAAATATGAAACGTGTAGAAAGGCGTCGATGTCCCTTGACTCGGTAAAAGAGTCATGTTGTCTCATGAATTAAGTCAACTCAGCCATTGAAAATGTGAGGACTGTCATGTGCTGCAATTTGAGAGTTTGATTCAACTATGTCGATGCATGTGAATAGGAAGGTGGCAGATTTGTTAGCTTGTTTGTAGCCTTTGGATGCTCAAATTTTATTGAATATAGAGGTGCTATCTCTACCATTTGATACACATTTCTTTCTGACTTCACTATTATTCTGTTGTAATTTTTGTACAAAGTGTTTTGAGAGCTTTGTGAGTTAGGGAGAGTTATTTTATGATTTTGTAATTGTTGAGAGAATTGGTAAGAGGCTAGAAGTGGATGTTAGGTTGAACTTAGAGGAAGTAGCAAGCGGGCTTGTGGAATTGAGCTAGGGAGGAAGTAAAATCAATTGGATTTTTTAATACACGCATGTTGATTTCTATTTCTTTACTATTTTATGATTGAAAGATTATTTGATTATGAATGCCTTGTTTGGAAAGGATTGGTTTAAATACGTGTTAAGTTTCTTTTGTGAACTTGGATTATTTCCTAGTTTGGGATAATCTTTCATGATTATTGGTAGAAATCTTGGTTGGTCCCTTTTATTTGGGGTATACATATATACGATATATTAAAATTTGAGTGGTTACGTTGTTATTAGGAGCTATACTTAGTTTTTGAAGACTATATTTATATTACATTGAAGTGTTATCTATAATTTGTTATCTTATGATGCTTGGTAAACCTTTGTGGATAATGAGGTTAGTAATACAATGGGAATGATGTCATGATAGACATGTCATCATTTATAGGTTCTGATGTTATGTAAACCATGTTGATAGTATATACTTGATTGATTACTCATATCTCCTTAAAAGTAGGAAGTCTTTTCCTAGGGTTAGGGTGCATACTTAATGGTTATATCAATATTCAATAGTAGGGTTGAGAAATTTATTTTTTGGTTATGCTATTTTCTTATTTTGATTAAGATTTTATTCCTATTCATGGAATTCAAGAAGAGGACTCGCATTTCGACAACCCAAAGTTGTATTGAGTAGGGGACTTAAAGGTGTAGATGCACAAACCCTTCTTAGGTTAATGTCTTCTAGATTATATTGAAAACGTAGTGAACATTGTAAAAATGTGAATATTTGAGGTATATTGAAAGAGAGGTTTTATGATTTGTTTATGATCACTTGATCGTTACATCACTTTTGATTGAAAACCTAGGTTGGGAATAACCTATTTGGTTGGGTTGTTTACTTAATTATTGATTAAAGCAAATAGGTTGGGATTAACCTATATGATTTGATTGTTGATTATATTTTTCGATTGGAGCGGATTTATTGATGAGATTGTACTCGTGAATGGAGTTATTTATTGATGAGATTATTCTTTTGAGTGAGGTCATTTATTGTTGAGATCATACCTTTCGAAATGGAGTCATTTAAATGTTGTGACGTTATGAATACCCATATGGTTAATTGGGTTATTTATGTGGTTAGAATAATCCATGGGAAAGGGTGTAACCTAGTTAGTCAAGTTGTCATGTCAACACTTCCTTTTTAGACAGAATGTGTATAAAGAGTACATGAATGGTCATAAACCAAATCGAGCTAGAAAGGCGGATGAGTGTGTGACCTCCATTCAAAGTACTGGGTACTTTGGCCAAAGTAGTGTAAGTTGTCATTGTTTATACTGTCAGTTCATTGTGATCCAGGTTTACATACTGGGAAGGGATTGTCATACATGTAGGTTGTAGCCACTCTATGGAAGCTCTAGATATGTAGGACAGAACACCATGCTTAGAGAAGGCTAGGATTATGAGGCTACCAAACCAATCTCTTCATTGAAGGGTGGGGCCATCTTACCATTTAGGTAGATGTGCAGAGGACTGTAGTAAGTACATGGTTGGCAGAAAATTTCTTGAGTGGTGCTTCTCCTCATGCAGTTGGCAGCCAAGATTTGAGGATGTATGTGCCAATATTGGGGACAACTGGAATGTATGCACCAAGGAATGGGGACATCTGGACCTTTTGTATCTTAGTAATAGTAGGCTCTTAGAAGCTATGTATTCATGTATCCATCTCTATGGAAATGATAAATGTGAATTTTTATAATGAAATTATGTAAAATGGAATCATTACTTGGGTTTTTGAAATATTTTATTGCAATGCAATGGGAAAGTTTGGAATGAGGTTATTTCAAATTTGCATATTGTTATTGAGTTTGAAAATATTTTTATTGCTATATTTGTTTATGTATGTGGGTTAAAGCATGGTAAAAATCAATGGGTAGAACACCAGGCATGTTACAAAGAAACATTGTTGGCCCATCAACTATACATCATTATCTATAGAAGGCACACAACTTCACAGGTCTAAGGATTTTTAGCGCTCTATTATGAATTTATTTATAATTGCAAAGTTTTTTTTGTCAGATAATATCTTGTTTAGATATTTTCGACTAAGCTATTTATTTTTTGTTTGTTTCTCGACTTGCCTAAATTTAAATCCTAGCAAGCACATGATGTAATGTAAATTGCAGGCATAAGCCTTTTTTCTCAAGTTCATGTGAATGTGAAAGTAAACAAGAAGTTTTCCAAATCACCATATTAGAGGACTTGTTTTACTTGCGCAGAGAGTTTGCCACTTTTAATGAAAAATCAATTTGTTTTATGACTAAATGAAAATTTTAAAAATACTTTATTTTTTTATAACAACAAAGGAGAGAAATTTTTTTAAACCGTTTATTTTGATGCATGCTTTGCTTTTACTATTTTTCTAAATGAAAGGTTGCTTAAAACTACTTCTTGCCCAAAAGTAATCTTCAACAAGGTTACTTCATGTTTATGTAGTGAAGTGCTTCTGAGACTTGTGTGTTCAAGTTAAAAGTCCCCAACATTTTAACTCTTTTTTGGACCCATCTTCAAGGGAGAATCACTTTGGAAAATTAGTCTTTATTCTTAATTTTGCATCACATTTATGATGTATTATGAAGCCACCATAAAAATACAATAGTCATAGATTTGCTCATTTTGGACCTCTAGAAGTCTTCCAAAGGAAGAAATTAACATACAAGGGTATATATTAGAACTGAATGAGAATGCCCTCAGGAACCAAAGGGGGTTCATCCTCTGATCCTAGTGAACACTGGGTTTTCGTCTAATGAACACAACTCCTATGGGTTTTTATCCACAGAAGGAAATAGAACATAAGTGTCCCAAATTTAAAAGAAAATGACATAATAATTTGATGTATTTACATGAATTAGTTTCCCTATATTTATATGCTAACATTCCTCTTTGAGGAACATGTTGACCTTGAATGCAATTGGTGCCAAAGCCCAAAATTTGAATTCTCAACATGCTACATTAGGTCGACCTTAAGACCAATGCATTTTCCTTGGGAATAATCATGCCATCTTGCGGACCCATCCACACACTTTCCTTGCCCCTTCCAACTTCCTGAAACTTTGTTGTTACTCCCACATGATCCCATGATGTCTTATCCTTCAAGCCTGTAGGAGTGGGTTCCAATTGACTAGCATAGTCGCCTTCTATTAGTAATATATTTCCACTCCCCAATCCTCTCTTCTTGAGTTTTACATAAAGACTAATGGGAAAATTGAAATGTTAAGTTCATTCTTTGGGGAGGCATATAAGCAGGTTTATTTAACCTTAGCGGACTTTGATGATTTTCAAGAACTCATTCAAATGAATTTACCAGTACATTTGGGGCTCAACTATTTTTCATTTCTGAGTATGAAATTACATGGAAAGAAGATTGCTTGCAATAAAACATACTTTTTCATGCATATTTCCCATGAGCATATAGTAAAAATCGTAAACAATTTGAATAAAATAGATAAAGATCTCCATGATGCAGAGTAATTGAAATGGCAACATGATATATATGTGTGTGTGTGTATCGACAAAAAATTACATTACATTGCCAAAAAAGGGGTGATTTCATAACAGGAGCTTTCAAACACAAAGAGTAAATATGATGAATCAAATGGCCTCGATCACCTCTTGCATTTGCTAAATTTGTGCAGGAGAGAAAAGGTTCTCATTATACTCCACATAGTGAGTGAATGTCTCTATGTTGTTTCTTTCAAGGCCAACACACATCAAAGAAATAGCTTCGCCAACCCTCTTATTTCATAGTGCACGAGAGATGCAGATAGCATCACCAATTAGGCCCACACGAGGGTGAATGAAAAGCCCTCTCATCACATCTTCAACACTCTGCAGGTACTATGGAAAAACAAGACACTCAATAGCCCACAAAGCCCATCCAAACATAACAAAAGTGCGTACAATATGATATACAAAATGCTCGAGCAGGGTGGCATTATGAATATGCACTTGTGATAGGTAGTGCTCATCGATCACCTTGCAGAGGATTCTTCCTCCACATCACCATGGATGAGGAAGACATCCTTTAGTTGATCTTACATTAGCCTGTGAACAACACTATATTCAATGCATTCTAGTAGTATGAAGTCACTTTCCATAACTATCTCACTCCATGAGATCAACATGCTTGAAGATGTAACTAACATTGTACAAAATTTATAGATATGAGTAGGATTTATAGAGTGACATGGACAAATTGGCAGACCTTGTTTGAAGAAATTAATGCTGAAGTACACACAAATTGCTTCAATTTGATTAATTCAAGTAAGGAAATGTGATGGAGGTCTTGTAGCTTGGATTCAAGCAATCCTCAAAATTTAAAGAACTACATATAGGATGATCTAGGTGGCATACCAATAGTCACAGAGAATTTAAGGTGGCGATATGTTTTGTGAACTTTCAAGACTGATAACACAACTTGTACTTGATCTGGTTAACCTTCATACAGTCTCCTACACAACATAAGATCTTTTGATAATGACACATAATGATTGGAATTCAACTCACAACATGTGGTCCTGCTTATCCAAATGATGACATCTGATTTAGATTATTTTCTTACTCATATTGTTGTAATTTTCTATATAAAAACAAAGATGTGGATTTTTGTTTCCATAAAAATAATGAGGGTTGGATTCATAAAAGGACCTATATTATTTGGGTCAAGTAAATTATAAATTTTAGAATCAATTGAATATAATATGTAGTTCATGTTACATGGATTCTTTCCAATGTGCTTCTTAAGGGGAAGTTGAGTTAGATAGCATATATGCATATTCCTAGTGGCTTGTAAATTCAATATGTGTTCACAAATGTATCTACAAATACAAGAATATATGTATATTTGTTAGACATGGTCATCTAAAGTTACAAACATTAGTCATCATTTGGAAGGCTTGATGATGGTATTTATTTTCTTCAAAAGTGTCAACATGTTCTTCTTTCTTAGAGATAAATATATAAATTCTAACAATCTCTTAATTAAGAATGCAAAGAAGGATGTGAGGTATGATTCATAAATAATACTATTAAATTTATATTGTAAAGCGACCATTTTTTACACTTAATTATATATGAAATAGAATATAACACATGTACATCATTAAAACTATTAATTCAAAGAGTGAAGATGTAATGAATGTTAGAATCCCAGATCACCTGCATGCAAATGGATACCTGTCACATGCAAAAGACATGCAAAACCAACAAGATGTTCTGTAAACCTCAAAGTGTAAAATGCATTATGAGAATCTCCGTTATTACAAAGAGATCAATCCTTATGAATGAGATCAAGAAACCCTAAATGAAACCCTAGTGTGCACACTTAATAATTAATAAATAATTATTAATGCGCCTAAGTTTAGCTTAAGCAACTAGAGGAATAAGTGACTTAATTAATTAACTAGTATGATATAATTAATTAAGCATAATAAATTATTACTCTAACACCCCCCCTTAAGATGAACTTAGGAAGAAGCTAAAACACTAGAAGAAGATGCATGCAAGCAAAGATGGGTCCCGACAACTAGGCCTGATCAGGTACCCATTTACAAATACAAGAAAGAGGTAGAGGAGGAAAACCCAGTGGGACAAAACCCCCCTACAAGGATATGACATGCTGCAAAGAAGCACTGGAAGAACACTGTAGAGTAACACTGAAACCGCAATCTGGCAAGCAAGGAAAGATACTTCTGTCTACACGAAACCATATCGGAATCATAATGATGCAACAACAGACCCGATGCCACGGAACACTCAAAAACTCCAAATGGGAACAACGCTGGAATCTATGAAGTAGCAGTCAATTATTGAATGATGTAACACTGAAAACGAAGTGCAAAGATACAAGATGCACTCTCCCAACTGCCAAAATATCTAGGTAATCTCCAAAACACCCATCGGGCCAAATCTGGATTAACGAAAAACCTGGGATAGATACAGAAAAAAGTGCATGGACAACAACATAGAGCTCCTCAATACCTTTCCAATGCTGCAAAGATAGCGAAAATCGGAGATCGTGGCAAAGAGTTATGAGCTCGGAAGCATAAAAAGTACATCTGGCTTCAACCAGAAATAAATGCAGTAAAACAGGAAAATACTGAAAAATAAACTACACCAAATGAAAGTACTCAGAACCAGCTTTCCGACGATATCTCGTTTGCCCAATTTCGATACCGTATGCCCAAGTTATGCCAAAAACAAAAAAAACTGCTCTTTTAAGGCAAATAAGGGTTAGGGGACAAATTGTCGTACAACCAATGACGTCATGCTGACGTCAGCACTTCACTGCAAAAAAATTGACGGCCATCTGGCCGTCGGCGCAAAAATTCGGCCCCCCTGCAAAAAAATTTGGGCCCCTGGTCGCCATATGACTATGGGCAGAGGCTCAAGGGGCTGAAGTTGGGCGGAGCCTTTGGTTCTCCATACCTGAAGGCCGGTTGGGCGCATAGCGCCCGGTCTCCCATGTGACTGCGGCCTGGCTACATAGAGCCCGCGGGGGCTGGTCTAGCCGGCGGAGCCACTGGCGGCGGTGGCGCGTGGGTGGCTTCCGGGTGGCCGCCGGGTGGCAGGCCGGCGACGGCTTTCGTTCTAAACTGGGAGCGCCGGCGCAGAACCCGAGAAAGGTCATTTTCTCGATTTTTGGGTAGAAAAAAAACTCGGAATGCGTGTTGGGGAGGCCGTACGACCTCCTTGGTAAAAAATTTTTTGCTTCCTAGATCAAGATCACCAAAATCAACCAAACGACAGGTGTTCCTAGGGTTTTGAGGCGCTGCAAATGCGATGGCGACGTCCATTTGAGCCCATAGTGTGCCGAAAAATTGGATACCCCCAGATCTTGCAAAAAAAGATGCCTGTGGAAACCCTTGCACTTGAAACTCACTGAGAAGCCATATCTTTAGATCACGAACAGGCAGTGGCAGGTCTGGTGCTCTGATACCATGTTAGAATCCAAGATCACCTGCATGCAAATGGATACCTATCACATGCAAAAGAAATGCAAAACCAACAAGATGTTCTGCAAACCTCAAAATGTAAAATGCATTATCAGAATCTCCGTTATTACAAAGAGATCAATCCTTATGAAGGAGATCAAGAAACCCTAAATGAAACCCTAGTGTGCACACTTAATAATTAATAAATAATTATTAATGCGTCTAAGTTTAGCTTAAGCAACTAGAGGAATAAGTGACTTAATTAATTAACCAGTATGAGATAATTAATTAAGCATAATAAATTATTACTCTAACAATGAATACAAGAAAAGTGTTCATTCATTGCAATATTTCTTATTACCCTAAAACCCATAGTTGGAAATGAGCATAAAATATGGAATAAAAAATTATCAAATTTTCATTGAGAAAAGAATAAAACTAATTGATATATCAATTGAACAAATATATTTTCAAAAATGACATCATGGGAAGAAAAAATGAAAACCATTTCATTGTTTATCTATAAAGGTACACGTTTTGTCCGGTTTGCTTCAAGAGTGAAGAAACTTCTTCTCAGATTGTAACTTTAATAAGTGTAAGTGTGAATAAGATTAAAACACTTCTTAATACGACATTATATCAAAGATTAAACTAATTGAACTAATCAAATCAGTATCAATTGAAAGCATCATATTGCTCTCTATCTCCAAAGATTTATTAAATCTAAATTGCTCTCAGGTTGTTTGAGCAAATAAGACTATTAAAATGACAATTCAAAGAACGAGATAATGCTAATACAATACTAAATAATTAAACTAGCATGATATTGATATGAAACAAATAATTGCAGCTACAGGAGGCAGCCATGGTTGAAAATTGATTGCTTGATGTTTGATATATGAATGCTTGATGCTTGAATTCCTGCAGAGTAAGAGTGCATAAACCTGATTATCTGGATTCTTTTCTTGGTTGAATGAGGTTGTATTTATAGATTTCCTGGCTGTAGAAATGTACAAGGAAAGCTTTGAAAGGCTTGGATTCAATCTAGAGAATTGAATGGTGAGGGATGGAGGAGATTGATAGAAAGATGGAGATTGTCTCTACCCATGAAAACACCAGGCAAGAGAAGAGGAAGAATTGATGGAGGAGGATTGAGAGATCAAATTCTAAATTTGTCTCCAATTTGTCTCCAAAACTTCTCGTGAAGTTTCAATAAATTAATTTAGACATAATTTTGACATAAATTAGACATAGGATATCTAATTCATTTTTGACAGAATATAGATGGAATATTCTTTGTGCTTTAATTCAAATATTTTGATTTATTTAAATTAGCAAAAGAAAGATAAATAATTTAATAAAACAAACTATAGGATAGTTGTTTATTAAATTAGACAGAAGAATATGGCAATTAATCAATAAAGTGTTTTGATCTTTATTTAATTAATTTAAGATGGATGTGATAGATTGAAATAGGGATTTGATAATTAAATCGAACAAAGTATTTAATTTTGTTTATTTAATTAAGATGAATATTAAATGTGAACTATATAAATAAATATTTCTATTTATTCAATAGTAGAGGAAATTAGGATAATTAATCAAATAATTCGTATTTAATCAATCGGATGCTCCAAACCAAAATAGTGCTTATTCAATAGTGCAAAAGGTCATTTTCAAAGTCATTTGTGCTTTTTGAGTTCAAAAATTCCTAGTGATAAAGCCTTTTCTGCCAGTTGGAGCATGATGTCGATTCCCTACCATACTCACTGATTCGAGTGCGTTTGACGTCACCGGTGGCCGCTTGTGTATGGACCTCTGGTATGTACCCCCCGACCTCCTCGTAATTCATGCATTTTTATTTTTTATTCTTTTTAGCCTCTAGGCATGTCTAGGTTAGTTTTAGCACTTTCAAGCCGCCCTGTAGCGCTTACAGTCCGATATAGCGCTTCCAGTAGGTAGTTTAGCGCTTTGAGTTTTAGCGCTTGCATTAAAAAATCTAGCGCTTCTAAGTTGTAATGTAGCGCTTTTGGTGATGTAGCGCTTAGGAGTCAAACATTAGCACTTTGATGCCAAATTTTAGCACTTTGAGTCGGTGGATTAGAGCTTTCAGGGTATGTTCTAGCACTTCTGGTAAAGCGACGCTTTGACGGACTATTGTAGCGCTTTGATGCGAAAAAGTAGCGCTTCGAAAGCCTGTTTTAGCACTTCGGGGTGTTGAAATAGCACTTTCAAGGTTTTAGCACTTTGGGTCCCTGATTTAGTGCTTTTAGCTGATAAAGTAGTGCTTTGGAAGCCTGTTTTAGCACTTCCATGTCAGATTTTAAAATTTTGACTTAGTGAACCCTGATTTCGTCAATTCGGATCACGCCCATTATTTGGAGTGGTATGATTGATAATCCAAATGCTTAACATGTTGGATTGATGATTTAAATAAGATGACTTCTCATGATAGGCGAGAAAGAAATCCTATTTGTGATGATCCTCATGACAGGTGTGGAAATGATTCAATATCTGATAAATCTCATGATAGGTGAGATCTAGATAATGTTTTGATGAACCTCATGATAGGTGAGGTTTGATCTTTGCCTATGAATTTTGATCAAAAATTCATACCAAATCTTTTGAAATAGACTTGAAAGTAGAATGAATTTTGATTTCTTGACATAGTTCACTAATTGTAGATTTTTCGTTATGATGATAGGAGGATCTGGGTACTCTCCAGATGCGAGAGAGGTTTCCTCAGACGATAGACTTGATACCTCATTTGACACCAGATGAGCTTTAGGTGATAGGCCATTGTGGCCTTACAAGCTTGCTTGAGATGCCCCAGATTAGGATTAATCAAGGTCTGTTGACTGCATTGGCTGAGAATTGGCATAGTGACCACAACACCTTTCACCTACCCACCGGTGAGATGACAGTCACACCAAAGGATGTGTGGCATATTTTGCACATTCCGTTCATGGGGGAGATTGTCACTTATGATTCTCACGGGACCAGCAGCAGAGATGCTCTTCGCAGATTTTTTCAGGATCAGGACATAGAGGGTCCGAGTGTTCGATGGCGAAGGATTGCAGATTCCTATGCAACACTACAGGCAGTGCTAGCTAGATTCATTGGAGGTTTCCTTTGCCTTGATCGTAGGTCAAAGGGATTCCTTGTCGGCTAGGGTAGGACTCTTGAGAGAATGATGGTACATGGTACCAAATATGCATGGGGGATGTGCATGCTAGCGCATCTTTATCATGATCTACACTCGGTTGTGTACCTAGATGCACATAGTTTATCCGCAGGGATGACTTTGCTACAAGTTTGGGCTTAGGAGCATTTTGCTATTTGTCGGTCGTTTCCAGTTGCAAACAGACCAGTCGGTAGACCGTATGTTTTTAGATACAGAGGTCGGTTTACTCAGGCCTAGATGAGCAAGTTAGAGCATTGGAGATGGGTGTTTGATGACACCAAGACAGTTATCTGGCGTCTATACCTCGACTGTGAGGAGTGGGATGAGGATGGTACAGTGTTGGGATTTCTTTGTGATTCTATGTACCTCATCGGTCGGACACCATTTGTTCTTGAGAGGTTCTTGTTTCGTTAAGTATACAGACAGTATGGAATTGTTCAGTGCATGCCATAAGGAGTGGCCCATTATGCCCAACGACGGATGGATATTCTTGATTGGGGTCCTACACTATCATATGATGTTCTTGTAGAGGGGTATAGAGTATTACAACCATCTCCTTGGGACATGCAGAGAGATATCTTAGAGGCAGCTATGACAGAGGATTACACAACCTTCTTGGCCTTGGTCCCCCATCCTCGCATTACCATCCTCGATGAGCCAACACCTTTACCTATAGAGGGGGATGTAGCCGAGGGTTCTGTAGACAGTGGGAGAATAGAGGATTCTTCATCTGGCCGTAGCTCAGAGAGCAGCAGCAGTGGTGACAGCACTAGCAGTGATGACAGTGATGGTGGCAGTGGAGGAGATAGAGGGGTAGGGCCAGGCATTAGCAGTACTCCTTCTTCTAGTAGGCCTCGCAAGAGGCAAGCAGTGACAGTGCCAGCAGTCGGGCAACAGAGATAGATAGCTGGGCTCCAGGCATAGGTCCAAAATTTGCAGGGGTAGTTGGTACAGGCACGGGGTATGCTTGTGTAGACTCAGACTCAAATGCAGGCCCAGGCATAGGCTCACGCACAGGCCTTAGCATAGGTACAGGGACAGTTAGCCACCATGCAGACACAGGTTGATACCCTGACAACTGAGCGAGATAGTGCTCGACAGATTACCGAGAGGGCATAGGAGACAACAGAGACTCTCCAGAGATTGGTCGATGGTACCTCCATAGGTGATTATATGAGAGAGGTTATGTGGGTTGGCCGAGAGGTCAAGTTCTACAAAGGCCAATATCATGATGCAGTGCCTGCCGAGCACTGAGTCAATTATGCCCCGTCGAGATCTAGGCAGACACATACACGGACAATCAGTGAGGGGGTGACACAGCCTTTACGCAGAGATTCTAGAGATCCGGGTCCTTATGGTGGTGGTGGTGGCACAGGTCTCGTTGGGCCTGCTCATTCTGGCAGTAGCAGGTCGTAGATGCCATTGTGTTCCTCTATGATGTATATTATGATTGTAGCTCATTGTTGATCATGTATTTTGTAGACCAAACTTCATTGTATACTCGACATTTGTGATATATATATGAGATGCAGTTTATGTGATATGACGATGGCTTTATGATTTCTATGTGATGGATGCTTGTATTATATGATTTTGTGATGATTTAAATCTAAATGTGATGATGTATATGAATGATTTTATTTGAATGCAATGATGCAATGATAAATGCATGTGTAGAATATGATATATGGATAAATGATGTGATGTGATAATATGTATGGATGGTTGGATAAATGCTTTTTATTTTATGGAATGATCTTATGATGAATGATCTTTGATGGGTGTAATGATAAGAATGATGTGAAGTATGGATGGTAAATGATGTATGCATATGATGTTGGTAGATGATAATGTAATGAATGATGTTATGGTAAAATGAAACAAGATGTACGCATGGTACAATTTAATTCATAGTTTATTTGTTGTATGTATGAATGATGAAATGATGATACTAAATGATGCGATGATGAATTTTGGATTTTATGTCAAGTATACTCAGTCTTATTTATAGATTAGATAATTATTGATTGGAATCCTTAATGCAACAAATACTGATTAGAATCCTTAATGCAACAAATACTCTAGAGATAATGAATGATGATGAATGCAATCTAATTTAATCATGCAATGATATGCAAAACATATGTCATTTTAACAGTCTTTTTGTGCTTGCTATCATCATAGAGCTTTATGGAATGTTGAAAGTGAATACAAGTGTCAATGGTATGTGTTAGACCAATGACGACCTGAGTATTACTTTCATGATTTTTTTTTTTGATATTGCAATCGAACACAAGCATCTAGGTATAATTGAACCGAGATGACCTGAGCATTCATTACGTAAACATGCAGAGATAATCATTTGAGTGTGTGAATTCTGAATGTCATCAGTGATACATTTGCATAGCACATCCCCCGACAATTCACACATTTATATGATTATCGTACAGATAGCATAAAATAAAAATATCATTCTTTTTCCTTGTTCCTCTAGTATGAGTCACTCTAAAGAAATGATAATAAAAAAAGTACAATATATCCCTTGTTTACTTAGAGTGTTTCATTCATTATTCAGATTTTAGATCATCCATCTTGATTTTGATATTTTTTTTTTTTTTTTTTGTGTTTGCCAAGATGCCTGTTTGCCAGGTTTTCACCAAGGAAACAATTTTCAGTATTTTGCCCCGTGCACTAGGATATTTTAAGCATAGAATTTTCTGAGATGAATACTGTTGATAGGTTCATCAAATAGATCTCCTTCTAACATTGATAGCTGATATGCTCCTGATCCATACACTAATATGACGACAAATGGACCAAGCCAGTTAGGCTCAAATTTTCCTTTCTTTTCTCTATCTTGCGGATTCCTAGGGTTTTCCTTTAGTAATAAGTCACCAACTTGAAAGAACCTCGGTTTTACCCTATGATTGTAACTTCTTGACATCCTCTGTTGATAAGCTATTAGATTATTAACAACTTGTTGTCGATGCTCATCCAACAATTCTAGTTCCTGTAGTCTAAATACCCTGTAGTCTTCCTCTGAAATGATACCTCTGAGTGATACACGAAGGGATGGAATTTCAACTTCAATGGGCAATATGGCTTCTGATCCATATACCAAAGCAAATGGTGTAACTCTCGTTGGTGTTTTGATGCTTGTTCTGTAGGCCCATAGTGTAGGGTTGAGCTGAACATGCCAATCACGGCCAGCATTGTTAACCGTCTTTTTGAGAATTTTGAGTATGGTTTTTTTTGAGGCCTCTGCTTGGCCATTCCCTTGTGGATAGTACGGTGTTGAAAACCGATGTTGAATATGAAACTTATCACATAGCTCCTCGACATCTTGATTCTTGAATGGTCTTCCATTATCAGTGATAATGGATTGAGGGATTCCATACTGACATATGATGTAATTCAAAATGAAAGAGGAGATTTGTTTCCCAGTGATTGTAGTAAGAGGTACTACTTCAATCCATTTTGTGAAATATTTTGTAGCTGTTATAATGAACTTGTGTCCATTAGATGAAGATGGATTGATTTTCCCTATGAGATCAAGGCCCCATTGACAAAAAGGCCATGTTGATGTGAAGGGATGTAGTTCCTGTGCTAGAGCATGAATCAAATTGCTATGAATTTGACACTTTTGGCATTTCTTAACAAACCGATAGGATTCTTTCTCCATGCATGGCCAATAATATCCCAAAAAGAGGAGTTTCTTAGCTAGAGTTATCCCATTCGAATGAGTACCACAAATACCCTCGTGAACCTCTTGTAGGGCCTTTTCAGATTTGTTGTGTTCTAGACATCAGATTAAAGTACCATCAAGACCTCGATGATAAAGTATATCAGCGATTAAAGTATGTCGTGCGGATTGGCGTATTAAGTTTCTTTTCTGGTTCCTAGATAAATTAGGAGGAAGGACATTATCTTTTAGATAGGCATAGATTGTTTCATAGATGGAGGTTTCTGATGTTTTGATATGGCAGATGGTAGTGGATCCTTGATTAATATGGGAAGGGCATGATATTTGTTCCACCATCAACTCATAACAAACACGTTTCTCAGGCAATTATACTAATGAAGCAATTGTAGCCATAGCGTCTGCAGCTTTGTTCTCAGCTCTTGGAATCTGATCAAACTAGATACTGAAAAAGGACTGTTTCAGATTATCTATTTGTTGCTTGTAGGGTCTCAACTTTTCATCTTTGGTTTGATATTCGTCATTCACTTGATAAATAACTAGTTGAGAGTCCCCATACACCTGTAAGTCCATGATTTTCCACTAAATTGTTGTTTTTACCAAAATAATCAATGCTTCATATTCTACCACATTATTTGTACACTGAAACATGAGTCTATATGATTTCAGAATTGTGTGTCTTTGGGGAGAGATGAACAAGATCCCTGCTCCTGATCCTCGTTGTGTATACGATCCATCAAAATATAGTATCCATTGTTGGGGTATGGTTGTCATAATGTCTGCATCTGGAAATTCCATTGTCATTGAGTGATCATCTGGCAGAGGAGCTTCAGCTAGCTGTTCAGCAATTGCTTGTCCCTTGATTGCCTTTCTCTCAACATATTGAATGTTGAATTCACTTAGGAGCATAACCCATTTTGCCAGTCTACCTGTTAAGGCAACTTTACTTAGTAGATACTTCAAAGGGTCAATCTTTGCAATTAACCTGATTGTATGAGTCAGCATGTAGTGTCTCAGCTATTGAGTAGAAAACACCACTACTAAGCAAGAATTCTCTATGAATGTATAGTTTATTTCGTATCCATTCAATGTCCGGATGATATAATAGATGGCACGTTCTTTCCCTTCATTATCCTCTTGTGCTAATAGTGCCCCCAAAGAGATATCTGTCATGGCAATGTACAAAATGAGAGGCCTTCCTTTTGTTGGTGGCATGAGAACGGGTGGTGACATTAGATATTGCTTGATTTGATCAAATGTTGCTTCACAACTCTCATCCCACTTGAAAATTATATTTTTATGCAATAGATGATTAAAAGGATGACTTTTGTCTGCCAATTGGGAGATGAATCTTCTGATTGATTGGAGCCTCCCCTGTAGTGATCTGAGTTGACTTATGTTCCTAGGAGGTGGAATTTCCATGATTGCTTTGACTTTTTTTGAATCCACTTCTATACCCTTTTTTGAGACAATGTACCCTAACAATTTTGCGGATGTAACCCCGAAGACACATTTCTTAGGGTTTAACCTGACATTGAATTTCTCCATCCATGTGAAGACTTTGTCTAAGATATGCAGATGTCCTTCCCTAGTAGTAGATTTTGCTAAGATGTCATCCACGTAATCCTCCATGAAGGTGTGCATCATATCATGGAATATTGTTGTCATTGCTCTTTGATAAGTGGCTCTTGCGTTCTTTAGACCAAATGGCATGAAATTTCAGCAGAAGGTTCCCCATGGGCATGTGAAAGTTGTCTTTTCCTGATCTTCAAGAGCTATTTTTATTTAATTGTATCTTGAGAAATCGTCCATGATCGACAACATAGCATGCCCAGCTGTCAAGTCCACGATGATGTCTATGTTTGGTAGTGGAAAATCATTCTTCAGACATGCTTTATTCAAGTCCCTGAAATCTGTACATATTCTAATACTATTGTTTGGTTTTGAAATAGGTACAAGATTTGATATCCATTTGGCATAATCTATAGACAATATGAATCCAACATCCAATAATTTCTTTAGCTCTGTTTTGACCATCAATGCGATGCGAGGATGCATTTTTCTTAAATTTTGCTTGATAGGTTTGATTCCTGCGGGCAAAGATAAGTGATGCATAAGAAGATTTGAGTCTAAGCCTGGCATATCGAAATATGACCAAGCGAAGTTGATGCTTCTTTGTTTGAAGAATTGGATGAATGCTGGTCTTTCCTGTTCTATCATAGATTCCGCCAGATGTAAGATTTGTGCTTTGTCTCCAATGCCAATATTCATAGACTGTGTTGGTTCTAATAGGACTGATGATCATTCATGATAGTGTTCCAGAAGAGTGTCAAACCCTCCATCCTTTAGTGCCTCAGAAAAGTTTTCACTGTTAAATGCGTTCTTTATTTTTACTTTTTCTAGATCTAATGCTGCCATTGAACGGTTTTCACCATTAGATCTATTTTCCTTGTTGTTATTTTTGCAACTGGAAGATTTGACACCCTCCTGCCAAGTTGCATTGTTATGAGTATTATAGTCAGAAGTTGTACCGGATTCGGCATGGCATAGGAAGTTTATGACGGCATCATCATTTGTAAATATTGGTATATCCAAAGGTTCGATCGGTTCTGAGTCAATGAGTTCGGGATGGATTAATGGCATTTGGTTATCAGATGTTTGTAATGCGATGGTTGTAAGGGTGTGGAAAACTGTTTCTTCATAATCATTTACCAGAATATCGAGGTCCGTGATGGTACTTTCCTCCATATCGTCCAGTCCACTTGAAGTCTGCTCATCTCCACTCAAATCATCGATATCTAGCAAATCTTATTTGAGCGGTCTAGACCCAGAACCTTGGCCCTCCTCATGTGTAGGTGCATATTTTTGGATTACATCTACTTGAATATCAATGAAAAATAGATCAGAATATAGTGCCCATTCATATTCATTTGAGTTTGTTTTGGAGCCATCTCAAAATTGAAGGATATTGTCTACAACTATTTTTGTTAATTCCTGTTTCTCTTCCTCATAGTATCCCAGTCCTGGCTTCTCTTTTGTGTGGAGAGTGAGAGGTGAAATAGGCTCTGTGATTCCTTCTTTTCGTAATCCAATGGGTCCATGTCCTTCATATCCCATCTTTTCTAAAATAGCCTTTCCTTTCCCATATTGATTGGTGTTGATGGTGACATTTTTGATATTGTCATCTGATGTAGAGGACTCCTCATCTTTGTATAGCCAATCCAGGATTGCTTTGTTGCTTGTTTCATCCTCTATTGTACCTTTCTTGACAAACCTTTCATCTAGAGCTGTAACTGGTAATGATGTTTGAGACTTGATTAGAGACGGTTGACCATACGTTCTAGGAGATGGCATTAACTGTGATAAGTTAAGTGATTGCTCTATTGAATATGTGCCCATCCCTTTGTCCTTCAGTTGGATTTTTCTTGGAACTTGTGTGATAAAGAAGTTTGTTGATCTGGTTTATCTATTGATTGAATTTCAATAGGACTTGTCTCTTTTTCTTTACCCTTCTTTTCTACCCATTTAGTAGTGATTCTTGGATGTTGTTCATCTTTGGATGATGATGCTTCCCTGTTGTGTGGTATGAAGGTATCTTGAGAGATCCTAAGGGTGTCACAATGTTGAGGGTGATTGTAATCAACAGATATAGTCACCTCTCATCCATTTACTAGAAACATCAAGCATTGATGATATGTCGAAGGTACAACTTGCATTTCATGGATCCATGGTCGACCCAAGAGAATGTTGTACGTTAATTCTTTCTCCAACACTTGACATGCAATATGTTTCATCATGGGCCCCACTTGGATGGGTAATATAATCAAGCCCTTAGACGATCTCTCTTCTTCATCATATGCTTTAATAGTCATTTTTCTGTGAAAATCAATAGCATCATCTGAATATCCTAGTGCACGGATTAGCTTGAGAGTGCAAATATTCAGACCAATTCCCCCATCTATTAAGACTCTCTTGATGCAATGATTGTGGATTAAGACCTCAATATGGAGTGTCGTATTATGGGGATGGTTCAACGAAATATCATCCTGTTCGGAGAATGATAGACAATGTGGGGTAGTCAAATGTCCCACCATAGCTTGAAATTGAGACACATCTAGATTCTTTGGTACCATAGTGGAAACTAAAGCTTGTTCGAGAATCTCATTATGTGATGGTGATATTTTAAGGAGCTCTAGTATGGATATTTGAGCAGGAATCCTTTGCAATTGATCGATGATGTTATAGTGTGATGGCGATGGAACTGCGTGTGTAGACCCAATTCCTTTTAACATGACCTTGGCTTGCCCCCTAGTCGTTACATTTACAGGTTGATGCTCTTGATGTTCTCTGATTTTTATGACATTAATTTGATTATCAAAGTTGGATATGTTTGGGAGGAAGTCCAATGGAGTAGTGTTGTTGATTTCCGGTCGATCAACGTGGTGGTCAACTATATGATTACTCTCTATTCCAGATAGACAATGGATTGTTGTGTCAAAGACATGGTTGAAATTCTTCCATTTGTTGTTTGAAGATGAAGATGCTCCTTTGTCATAGTTGGGAAAAGGGTCTTTGAACGCTGAGTGATCATTGTTGTTTTGTGGTGTCTCCACATATGCCTTATTGTTGTCAATCAAATCTTGTATTGCATGTTTTAACTCCATGCAGTCATTTGTTTTGTGACCCTTGTTGTTATGGAAGTTGCAATAATCAGCGTCATTCCACCATGGTGGTTTGACCTTAGGATCCCAGAATCAGGTTTCTCTTGCAGTGATAAGACCACTGGCTACTAGTTCTTTCATTGCAGATTCTATTGATTGGCCTAAAGGTGTGAACCTTTTCCAATTTGATGGCTTTTGATATGGTTGCATTTTGACGATCTTGTTGTGATGTATGATATTTGGCTTGACAGGTTGATCATTGTTTTGATTCTTGGATGTAGATGCTGTCAAGTTAAAAATCGGTTTGGCATTTGAAGAATCATTTGTTGTTTCATTGATAGTCATGTTGCGATTCTTTTGCCAGAATTTCGGCGTATCACTACTTGAGTATTGATTTGAGGAGTTACCCGTGTTGTTTGATTTATCGTTAAAATGTTTGATAACTCCTCTCTTGACCAATGCTTCCTCAATTTTGAAGCCGTTTTCGATGACTTTCTCAAATGTGGGAGGGCATTGTAGTTCCAGTCTATAACTCATTTCTTTTGTTAAGTTGTCAATAAACAATTCTATCTTTTCTTCCTCCGGAATTGATCATGGATATCTAGCGAACAAGCGTCGCCATCTTTGGAGAAAAGATAAGAATGTTTCCACCTTTTTTTGCTTTAGATTATAAAGATCCTTGATTATTACATCGTGTTGGATGTTGAAGGAGTATTGGGAAATAAATCTGTTGACGAGTTCCTCAAAAGTTCTAATACCGGGTTTTAACTTTGAAAACCATTCCACGCATGATCCTCCCAAACTCCTTGGGAATAGTCTCATTAAATATGTATCCTCTTATGCAAACTCAAGACTCATCATTTTGAACTCTCTAATGTGATCAATTGGATCCGTTCTACCATTATACTTATCGTATTTTGGAATCTTACAATGTCTAGGAAAAGGTATCAAGCCGACCGTTGTGTTGAAAGGATAAGGACAAATGTCCTCTATCGTGTATCTCTTGGTAGTCCCTTGCGTCATCTCATGTATTTTCTGTTGTAACAGTTGCATTTGAGACGTTAAAGTGACAACTGGATCTATTGTTTGTGTTGGTTGAAAAATTTCAGTCTCACTTGTGGTTGGTGCTTCTGGTGCAGGAGCACCTAGGAGAAACAGGAGAAACACCTAGGAACACTAGGAATAGGAAAGGTTTGTGAAGTTTTGTTTTAATTTGATAAGGTCATGTTGACCATTGCATTTGAGTGTGTGACTTACCACAATACCTTGGTCAGGAGCTATCAGTAGTGTTTAAGTTGTGAGTTTAGACACTGAAGGTTGGTAAGTTCTAGTAATTGGAAATAAAGCCCAAAATGTTGCTTTAAGCAATTTTGGCCTAAGGTGGTGGTTATGTCCAACCAAGGGGAAGGATAACCACCTTTTGAAACTTTATAAGGAGTGCCTCGACCTGTTTGAAGGGTTGGAAGGCTTTGTGAATGTTTAAAAAGTTTGTAATTTGACAATTCTCATGAATGCTAAGCGAAGACAGTAGGAAATAACTGAATTTTCTGTTTGAGTTCTTGGTAGTGTTTTAATGGTGTAATCAGGTATCTAGATACATGTGGAATGAGATGTAATTTTTTTTAAAAGCTTTGTGTGGTCAGTAGTTAAGCATTTCCATTGTTTCATAGCTTGTTCTTAGTTAAGTTTTCTTTTCTTTCCATTGCTGATCAGTCTGGTAACTATCAACCATGGAGTCTTAGACCTCTATCTTTCTCTATACCTAGTGTATAGTCTGAGGGGAATGAGGCTAAGCTCCATGCCTATACATAGGTTAGGTCTAGGAGTCTTTAGGGGTCGAGTAGCTATGAGGAATGTCACTTCCTAGGCGAGCTTGGCAACGCCCGACTACGAAGGACAGTGCTAAAAAGCACATAACTTGCAGGAATGACTTCTCTAGGACAAACCTCGTGGTAGAAGTGTGGAAGGAGGTCTCATAGTGGTCTGGTACCAAGGAGGAGGTCCCAATAGTCCATTTTCTAGGGAAACTCTTTGACAGTCCAACCGGGTGGTCAGGAATTTGCCCGGCTAGGAAGGACAGTGCTAAAAAGCACATAACTTGTAGGGGATACCTAACCTTGCTAATCCCCATGGTAGAAATTTTGAAGGGGGTCTTATCAAGTTCTGGTACCAAGGAGGAGGTCCCAACAGTCCGTTTGGGTGGTGAACTCTTTGACAGTCCCAAATCGGGTGGTCAGGAATTGGCTAAAAAAACCCTACATTTTGCAAAGTTTGAGGACAGTCCTGTGTACGGAAAGGCAAGGCCTAAGGGTTTGGAAATCTTGTAGAGGTTGATATCAGGTTCAATAATCCATGAAAAATATTTGGGGTTCTTTGAACAAGTTTTGTGAAAATTCCATTTTTCTCGGGCTAGGAGGGCTAAAAAGAGACTCTAGGATTGTTGCTTTGAAAACCTAAGTGAGGGTTTGGAAGAAACGATGATGGAATGGAGTTAGTGGTTGTTCAAGAGACCAAATGGAATGCTAGGGAGCATGAAAACACATCTTTACACCCCTGCAAGCATCTAGTTGAGTATTGAGAGTATTTGGCCTTTAGGGATGATTAAGGGTCAAGGGTGAGGTAGAGGCAAAGCACAAAGTTTTGGTTGAATTGTGTGACATGGTTGGAAGAGGGGATGGCTAGTAGAACCAGGGGTAACTGAATTTGTGTCAGGACCTATAGGTTGAGTGGTGGAGGAAGCCACCAAAGGGAATTTCTGAGGTGAGACCCGAAGCATGGAATTGTGATCTTTCCATCCATTCCCCTTTTACACCAGATTGGTATCAGAGCAAGTTAAAGATTTGGGAGTGAACTTTTTATGTCAAACTTGGAATCCAGTGGTTCCACAATCATGGTGACAAATTCTGAGTTGGCAAAGAAGGTCGAAGACCAAGAAGAAGATAATAGGAGACTAAGGGAAAGACTAGCACAATTGGAGGAGACATTGAGTAATGTACTAAACAAGGATGATGAGGACAGAAAAAGGGTACCAAAGAAAGAAGAGGTTGCAGAGGAGGACAAGATCCCTAAACCTAGCCCTATTCTACAAGAGGAGCCTTTCTTGAAGGCATTGAAAGCTTTGAGTGGGAAGGCACTTGAAGGCATACCAATGTTCAGTGGGAAGATGGAAGCCGATCTAGTTATGGATTGGATAGAAGGTATGGAGAATCATTTTGAGTGTGACGAGGTCATAGAGGCACAAAGGTGAAGGTGGCTAAATCCAGATTGAGAGGATCAGCCTTGACATGGTGGAAATTCATCCAAACAGAGAGAGAGAAGGAAGGAAATAAACTCATCTCAACTTGGAAAGGTATGATTGCAAAGGTGAGAGAAGCCTACATGCCTGATGACTATGAGATTCAACTACACAAGAAGAGACAAAGCCTAAGGCAGAAAGACCTAGATGTGAATACCTACACAGAGGAGTTCCAAAAACTTTGTATGAGGTCTAATGTTTCAGAAGATGAAAGCCTCAAGGTGGCTAGATATCTTAATGGATTGAAATGGAACATTCAAGAGGAGATGGCTCTTTTAAGTCCAAAGACAGTACATCAATGCTATCAATTAGCTATCAAGATTGAGGAGAGAAGCAAGAGGAAGCAAGATCAGGCTTCTAAGGGCAAAGGTAAAGGTAGAGATCATAGAGATCAAAGAGGACAGCATGGAGGCTACCAAGGTAGAGGTAATGACCAAAGAAACCAAGGAGAGTTTAAAACCACAGATCATGGAAATGAAACACCTTCTAGAGGAGGGTATAATAGAGGTAGAGGTTCTCAAGGAGGATCAAATAGAGGAAGAGGAGCAGGTAGGAGTAATTCCTATTTTGCAACCATGAAATGCTATCATTGTGGTCAAGTTGGAAACCCAGCCTATAGATGCCCGGAGAAAGCATATTCATCAAGAAATGAGAAGAGAGTGGCTTATGCACAAGAGGACACCATGAGTCCTAAGGCAACTGAGGTCAGTCATATTGAATCTGAGAATGGAGAGAGTTTGATGTTTAGAAGAGTCTTAATCAGACAACCGGTCAAAGAAGAACCAAAACAAAGGAGAGCTCTATTCAGGGTAAGGTGCAAGATACTTGGTAAAGTATGCAAGGTAATAGTAGACTCAGGTTCCACATACAATATAGTCTCAGAGAAGGCAGTAATGAAACTGAAATTGAAGAAGGTACCCCACACCAATCCCTACAAGGTCACATGGCTTAACAAAGGGCAAAGTGTTTTGGTGAATGAACAAGTAACGGTGGAGTTTTCCATTGGAGGGTACAAGGACAAGTTAGTTTGTGATGTCTTGCCTATGGATGCATGTCATATACTATTGGGCAGACCATGGCAATATGACAAGAGTGTTGTGTATGATGGAAAAGAGAATACGATCTCATTTAAGAAGGATGGGAAGAATTTTAAATTGTAGTCATTGTCAGAAGAAGATGAAGGACAATCCAAGACACCAAGTGTGCTGCTAAGTAGTGGGAAAGGGTTCCTCAACACACTACATGAAGGTGGAGAAGGATATGTAGTTCTATTGCAATCCAAAGAGGAAGATAAGACTGAAAAACCAGTCATACCAGGAGCAGTCCAGAATTTACTTGACAAGTACAAGGACATAGTAAGTGATGGTACACCTGCAACTTTACCTCCTAAAAGAGATATTAGCCATCAAATAGACTTCATACCTAGAGCATCATTGCCTAACAAAGAAGCATACAAGCTTACACCGGATCAGAATTTGGAAGTAGCTAGACAAGTGCAAGAGTTGTTGGATCAAAAATTGATTCAAAAGAGCATCATCCCATGTGCAGTACCAGTAGTTTTGGCAACCAAGAAGGGAGGCAAGTGGAGGTTATGTACTGATTCTAGAGCAATCAATAGACTCACAATTAGGTATAGGTTCCCTATTCCTAGAATTGAAGACTTAATGGATTGTCTTGGAGGGGCTCAATACTACACGAAATTGGATCTCAAGAGTGGATACCACCAAATTAGAATTAAGGATGGTGATGAGTGGAAGACAACATTCAAGACAATAGATGGCTTATATGAGTGGAGAGTTATGCCATTTGGCCTTTCCAATGCACCTAGCACATTCATGAGACTCATAAATAAAGTGCTCAAGCATTTCACAGGAGTATTTGTCATTGTATACCTTGATGACATCCTCATATTCAGCAAGACATTAGAAGAGCATTTAAAACATGTGGAGTTGGTTCTTAGAAGGTTACAAGAGGAGAAGTTGGCAATCAATCTAGAGAAGTGTGAGTTCTTTAAGCAAGAGCTTGTTTATTTGGGCTTTGTAGTGTCCAAAGGATCATTGAAGATGGATCCAAGCAAGGTGGAAGCAATATTAAATTGGCCTACACCAACAACAGGGACTGAGGTAAGAAGTTTCCATGGATTGGCTCAATTCTATAGAAAATTCATAAGGAACTTTAGTGGTATTTGTGCACCGGTCTTAGATACAATAAAAGGTGGTGTGAAAACCAAGTTTGTGTGGACTCAAGCAGCTGAGAGAGGGTTTGAGAAACTGAAACAAGAAGTGGCAACTCGACCCATTCTCTTATTACCTAGTTTTGAAAAATTGTTCACAGTTGAGTGTGATGCAAGTGGAGTGGCAGTTGGAGGAGTGCTAAGTCAAGAGGGTAGGCCTATAGCCTTCTTTAGTGAGAAGCTTAATGAAGCAAAGAAGAAATACTCAACCTATGACTTGGAACTTTATGCTTTGGTTCAGTTAGTTAGGAAATGGAGGCATTATCTTCTACCCAAGGAGTTTGTAGTCTTTACAGACAACCAAGCACTCAGCTATATGAATACCCAAGAGAAGTTGAGTAATAGACACTTGAAGTGGATGGAATACATCCAAGCTTTTACCTTCACCATCAAGCACAAGAAGGGGCAGATGAATAAGGTAGCAGATGCATTGAGCAGGAGGTTGTTGACAGTTCAAGAGATACAAGTGAAGAGCATAGGGATTGAAAGCTTTAAAGATCTCTATGGAGAGGATGAAGATTTCTCAGAGGCCTACAAGGTATGTGCTGACTTTGAGAATCATTTTCATAGTCAATATGTTGTGTATACATTGCAAAGTGGATTGTTGTTTAAAGGGAATCAATTGTGTGTTCCTAAAGGGTCAATGAGGGAAAACCTCATTCAAGAAAAGCATAATGGCAGTCTTAGTGGCCATTTTGGCATCAATAAGACATTAGAGTTAGTTCAAAGGTTCTATTATTGGCCTAAATTGGCAAGAGATGTTAGAAAGTATGTGGAACAATGTGTTGTATGTATGAAAGCTAAGGGAGGAGCTAGTAATGCTGGTCTTTATCAACCCGTACCCATTAAGACCAAGACTAGTTTTGACAGTGTGTATGTAGTGGTGGACAGATTTAGCAAAATGAGCCACTTTATTCCTTGTAAAACTACTCATGATGCTAGTTACATAGCTCATCTCTTCTTCAAGGAGGTTGTAAGGATTCATGGCTTACCTTTGAGCATAGTTTCAGACAGGGATGTTAAATTCATGAGTCACTTTTGGAAGACTCTATGGAGTTGATTGGGAACCAATCTATCATTTGGATCAGCTTACCATCCTCAGACCGATGGTCAAACAGAGGTGGTTAACAGAGTGTTGGGTAATCTACTTAGGTTCCTAAAAAAGGAATATGGATAGACATGGGACATGGTGATCTCACAAGCTGAGTATGCTTATAATGATAGTGTCAACCGGACCACAGGGAAGAGTCCTTTTGAGGTTGTGTATGGAATGCACCCAAGAGGCATTTGTGAACTCAGGGATCTAGGAACCATGGAAAATAGAAGTGGACATGCTGAAGACTTCAGTCAGACCATGAAAGAGATCCAGGAATAGGTGAAGAAAATAGTCACCGAAGCTACACAAAAGTTGAAGGAGAAGTTAGATCTGTCAAGGAAGGATGTACAATTTGTAGTGGGTGATTATGTCATGGTTCACCTCAACAAATCCAGGTTGCAAAAGGGAGTTTCAACCAAGCTACAGATGAAGAGAGTAGGCCCATGCAAGATATTGGCCAAGTATGGGAAAAATGCATACAAGGTTGAACTACCTACTGACTTAGGAATCTCACCGGTTTTCAATATTGCTGACTTGATCAAATATAAGGGATCAGTCAAGGAGATGGATCAGAACAGTCAAGAGATCTTCAAGGACATCAGAAATATGCCCCTATCTACTCAGGACAAGCACCAAGCTGAGAGAATCTTGGAATCAAGGGTACAAAAGTCTACAAGACACAAGGTGCACATGGAGCACCTTATCAAGTGGAAGAATAAGCATGAATTAGAAGCTACATGGGTACAAGAAGATCAGTTCTAGAAGCTTGGAATTGACCTATCCTTGATCTCTCCTTCTTCTCCATAGTGTTTATGCAGGCAGGGGGAGAATGGTGCAGGAGCACCTAGGAGAAACAGGAGAAACACCTAGGAACACTAGGAATAGGAAAGGTTTGTGAAGTTTTGTTTTAATTTGATAAGGTCATGTTGACCATTGCATTTGAGTGTGTGACTTACCACAATACCTTGGTCAAGAGCTATCAGTAGTGTTTAAGTTGTGAGTTTAGACACTGAAGGTTGGTAAGTTCTAGTAATTGGAAATAAAGCCCAAAATGTTGCTTTAAGCAATTTTGGCCTAAGGTGGTGGTTATGTCCGACCAAGGGGAAGGATAACCACCTTTTGAAACTTTATAAGGAGTGCCTCGACCTGTTTGAAGGGTTGGAAGGCTTTGTGAATGTTTAAAAAGTTTGTAATTTGACAATTCTCATGAATGATAAGCGAAGACAGTAGGAAATAACTGAATTTTCTGTTTGAGTTCTTGGTAGTGTTTTAATGGTGTAATCAGGTATCTAGATATGTGTGGAATGAGATGTAATTTTTTTCAAAGCTTTGTTTGGTTAGTAGTTAAGCATTTCCATTGTTTCATAGCTTGTTCTTAGTTAAGTTTTCTTTTCTTTCCATTGCTGATCAGTCTGGTAACTATCAACCATGGAGTCTTAGACCTCTATATTTCTCTATACTTGGTGTATGGTCTGAGGGGAATGAGGCTAAGCTCCATTCCTGTACATAGGTTAGGTCTAGGAGTCTTTAGGGGTCGAGTAGCTATGAGGAAAGTCACTTCCTAGGCGAGCTTGGCAATGCCCGGCTAGGAAGGACAGTGCTAAAAAGCACATAACTTGCAGGGATGACTTCTCCAAGACAAACCCCATGGTAGAAGTGTGAAGGAGGTCTCACAGTGGTCTGGTACTAAGGAGGAGGTTCCAATAGTCCGTTTGCTAGGGAAACTCTTTGACAGTCCAACCGGGTGGTCAGGAATTTGCCCGGCTAGGAAGGACAGTGCTAAAAAGAACATAACTTGTAGGGGCAACCTCACCTTGCTAATCCCCATGGT
The DNA here is from genome assembly GCA_007115665.2 of Sequoiadendron giganteum. NCBI lineage: Eukaryota > Viridiplantae > Streptophyta > Pinopsida > Cupressales > Cupressaceae > Sequoiadendron > Sequoiadendron giganteum. The sequence continues at coordinate 597,592,595 of CM021107.1, forward strand.
AGAAAGTTGGAAGGGGGTCTTATGAAGGGCTGGTACCAGGGAGGTGGTCCCAACAGGCCGTTTGGGTGGTGAAATCTTTGACAGTCCCAAATTGGGTGGTCAGGAATTGGCTAAAAAAACCCTACATTTTGCAAAGTTTGAGGACAGTCCTGTGTACGGCAAGGCAAGGCCTAAGGGTTTGGAAATCTTGTAGAGATTGATAGCAGGTTCAATAATCCATGAAAAAGATTTGGGGTTCTTTGAACAATTTTTTTGAAAATTCCATTTTTCTTGGGCTAGGAGGGCTAAAAAGAGACTGTAGGCTTGTTGCTTTGAAAACCTAAGTGAGGGTTTGGAAGAAACGATGATGGAATGGAGTTAGTGGTTGTTCAAGAGACCAAATGGAATGCTAGGGAGCATGACAACACATCTTTACACCCCTGCAAGCATCTAGTTGAGTATTGAGAGTATTTTGCCTTTAGGGATGATTAAGGGTCAAGGGTGAAGCAGAGGCAAAGCACAAAGTTTTGGTTGAATTGTGTGACATGGTTGGAAGAGGGGATGGCCAGTAGAACCAAGGGTAACTGAATTTGTGTCAGGACCTATAGGTTGAGTGGTGGAGGAAGCCACCAAAGGGAATTTCTGAGGTGAGACCTGGAGCATGGAATTGTGATCTTTCCATCCATTCCCCTTTTACACCAGCTTCCTTTAGATGGTTTAAGTCAAAGTCCTTGGGAAGTTTGGCACTTGATTCAGCTAACATCAAAAGATATTTCTCCATATCTTGTTCTAGAATCTTTTCCATAAATATATGGAACTTAGGATCTTGTTGAGTTGCTTGGATGTCCTCTGATGTGATATAGTTTTTATCGTTTCGGTTCAGATTGTTCCATGGATTTTCTTCTGCCATTGCTTTGGATTTTAAAACTTCTTGTTCTAAGAATCTTTGTTTTTGGGACCTAGTGAAGATTGGCATACAAAATTTAACCCTTTCTTTTGAAATGTTGATCTTTGATTTTGAAAATGTCAATTGAAACCTTTAACAAAGTCGAATAAGACGAAAAATCTTATTGATAAGACTATGTTTAAAAATTTGATTGCTACATGTAGTTTCATGATGAAGGATGATAATATCTTGATGATGAAACTTTAGTGTAGTAATTGTTTTTGTATCGATTTTGACACTTGTGATTTGTAAGATCTTGTTTTCAGTTGATAAGATTCAAAGTTTGTATAAACCTATCTGTTTTCGGTCTCTAGACGGTGATTTTGCTAAAAAGAAATTTAATTTTGATGAAAATTGTGGATAAAATGACAGACTAATTGACTGGCGAAAATTGTGTACTCTCTGTTTTGAAAGCGCTAAAATAGAGAACAAAAGCACTATTTCCCGAAAGCACTAAAATAGAGTACCGAAGGGCTGAAATAAGTGACATAAGTGCTAAAATAGTGCCTGGAAGCACTGTAGAATTTGATGAAAGCGCTATTTTACTGAAAGTGCTGAAACAGTGCCCAAAAGCGCTCTAAAATTTAACATAAGCGCTACTTTACTAAAAGCGCTAAAATACAGACCGGAAGCGCTAAAACAGTGCCCGAAAGCGCTATTTCCCATAAGTGCTAAAACAGTGACCAGAAGCACTGAAACAGGTTTCCAGAACGCTTTAAAGACAAAATTTTAATATTCTTTATTATAAAATCTGGTTTGGCCTTGTGGCATACTGTATGAGGGATTGCGAAAGATATGAAGGATGAATTAGTTGACTACGATTGTGGAATCACGTGAGAGCTCTTCTTTGAAAGAAGGCTCGTGACTAGAGCAGTTCTACCGCGTAATCTAAAGAGTGACCCCTAGCAAAATTATGATATTGGTGAATGAATGTTCTATGTTGTAAGAAGAGTTTCCAATTGTGATATAGAAAATGTTGTTTTCTCAATTTATTTCTATAACCGAGAGGTTGCTTTGGCCTTGTAACCTTGATTTTTCTCTTGACAAACATGGTGGACTTCCACTTTCGCAGCATGGATTTTTTGATATATTCTGACTTTGTGGGTTTTCAGGATGATCTTAAATCTGATATTAATGAATTTGTGAAAACACAACAAGCAATTTTGAATAGTTTTAACTGAATAGATTGTGTATGTTCAAGAATCACGAATGATTCTTATTGATTTTGACGGGTCGTTTTAACAATTGTACATAAATCAAACAAACTCACTTAAGGACAAGTAGGTCATCATTATACTCATAGCCCACATCTTGCAATTATGTTGACTCACACAGCTGTGTCACCCCCTAGAGGGTACCCATGTTTTTGTCGTTGCCAGGTGCGTACTCAAAGTGACGAAAGTGGATACCGAATCCCTTGAGAAAGCGGTCCTTGGTAATTATATGGTGAGTGTCTTGGGGGTAGATTCTTCCCTCCCCTTGCATCGTGAGTATGAAAATGTATGGATACTGAATCAATGAGAAACTACTCTATGGTTCGTAGATAGGGTTCCGTTCGGTGCGACAAATAGATAAAATCCCTCAGGAGACCTCCCAATCTTTAGAACAAAGATTTTGGGGATGGTTATCTTACTCACTACCATCAAGTTGGACTTTCATCAACAACTTGCATTTTTATTATAGTGGGTTGGATAACCTGGCTTTAGTTGTTCCCACTTGGGTCATTCCCGTAGGGTGAGTAGTTTTTCCCACTACAGAAGGCCTGCTAAACGTTTTAATAAAGCGTAAATGACATGAAGTAAAAGTGAATCTGGCACTTTGGTCACCCAGTCAAGGGGAGAGCATAAGCCTAATCACCACAAGCACAACATATAAGTTTGTTTTGTTTTAAGCCCAAAAAGAAATTTTCTAATCTATGTGAAGATGTTGCTTCACAGAAATCATGATGTTCTTTTTAAATTCTACTGTAAGAATGTGATGACTATCCTAGGATTGATAAATTGCTTTAAGAAAAACAAGAAAGTGACCATCCTGGGATTGATATATTTTAGGAACTTTGAAGTGACTATCCTAGATTGATCAATTTTAGTCCAACTGTGAAAAAAAAATTAAAATCTGGCCGCGGATGCGTCGGATCCAGACCGATTTTTACAAAAGCACTGGAATATTGCACTGAAGCGCTAAAATAGTTACTTGATGCGCTAAAACCCGAAAGCGCCGAAACAGGACCCCAAGGCACCGAAGTTTTCCTTGGAAGCTCTAAATCACCCGATGCACTAAAACAGTGACCCAAAGCGCTAAAACAATGACTAGAAGCACTAAAGTCGAAAGTGCTAAAACAACGACTAGAAGTGCTAAAACAACGACCAAAAGTGCTAAAACTTTTAACGGAAGCGCTACAAGAAAAACATGCCGAGAACCTACATGACACTTTCTAGAAAATTGATAATTTTGATAAAATTGGGGTTAATGCCCCACGATGGGTGCCAAATTGTAAGTGTGAATATGTGAATAAGATTAAAACGCTTCTTAATACGACATTATATCAAATATTAAACTAATTGAACTAATTCAAATCAGTAATCAATTGAAAGCATCATATTGCTCTCTATCTCCAAAGGTTTATTAAATCTAAATTGCTCTCAGGTTGTTTGAGCAAATAAGACTGTTAAAATGACAATTCAAAGAACGAGATAATGCTAATGCAATACTAAATAATTAAACTAGCATGATATTGATATGAAACAGATAATTGCAGCTACATGAGGCAGCCATGGTTGAAAACTTGATTGCTTGATGCCTGATGTTTGAATTCCTGCAGAGTAAGAGTGCATAAACCTGATTATCTGGATTCTTTTCTTGGTTGAATGAGGCTATATTTATAGATTTCCTAGCTATAGAAATGCACAGGGAAAGCTTTGAAAGGCTTGGATTCAATCTAGAGAATTGAATGGTGAGGGATGGAGGAGATTGAGAGAAATATGGAGATTGTCTCTACCCATGAAAACACCAGGCAAGAGAAGAGGAAGAATTGATGGAGGAGGATTGAGAGATCAAATTCCAAATTTGTCTCTAATTTGTCTCCAAAACTTTCCGTGAAGTTTCAATCAATTAATTTAGACATGATTTTGACATAAATTAGACATAGGATATCTAATTCATATTTGAGAGAATATAGATGGAATATTCTTTGTGCTTTAATTCAAATATTTTGATTTATTCAAATTAGCAAAAGAAAGATAAATAATTTAATAAAACAAACTATAGGATAGTTGTTTATTAAATTAGATAGAAGAATATGGCAATTAATGAATAAAGTGTTTTGATCTTTATTTAATTAATTTAAGATGGATGTGATAGATTGAAATAGGGATTTGATAATTAAATCGAACAAAGTATTTAATTTTGTTTATTTAATTAAGATGAATATTAAATATGAACTATATAAATAAATATTTCTATTTATTCAATAGTAGAGGAAATTAGGATAATTAATCAAATAACTCGTATTTAATCAATCGGATGCTCCAGACCAATTTTTAGGTGTATACAATAAGAATTAGATTTGAGACAAGGGTGTTCATGTAGGCATCATGTGATAGCTAACATGAGCAAGGTCATTTTTGGTCTTATCATAAATTTGCAATATGAATTCCTACATGAACTAATCTATTGTGGTTGGTGATTCTATTGGAGACACACATTGATCTAATCTATCAACTCTTTTTTATAAAACAAACAAATACTCACTCACTAATTGTCTGAGTGCCTCAAATTTTTATGCCAATGGGTGTGGACTTTAGGTTCATATGTGATAATATCTTGTAAAAAGTTACACAAGACTCTTAAATCCAATAATATGGATATAGGGTCCAAGGGGGTTGTATAGTAATGAAAAAATATAATAATAATATTAAAATATAATAAATATGTTTAATTATAAAATTTTAAACCTTTACTATTCTGAGAGACATACATAATTTTGTATGCAACTTAACCTTCCCACAATATGAATAAAAAATTGAGTATATGTGACATAACATTCATGTTATTTGCTTGCCATCTCAACCATTTTATACCCTTGCTAACAAGTAGAATTCAATACTTCCAAATTCCATAATAGATGAGGTTGATAATTCAGCCCCCAAGAAAAACATGTTCCCATAGTATTCAAAGAACAACATATTTTAGTTTTCATGAGTAGTTTTTTTGAAAATATTTTTATTTCAAAGATTGTCATATTCCTTGCCAAGCATACACAAAAGCTAAAGGATTGATTACCTTTACGTTAGATTCAAATATTAAAATAAAATCATTGTATTTTTGTGCATAAATTCTCACTCTGCTAAGGGTAAGTGCACCAATCTATGACACAATTTTGGCTCTTAAGATGCCACTTTTTTTTTCTGAAATCAGCAAAATATGATTTGCACGAGAAAATGAAGATAGTTACGCTCAAAATTTCAAGATCCGGGAAAAACAAAAGTTGAAGTGCTCCGGGTCTAGTTTCTAAGCTACTATTTTTTTTAAAATTAATGAAGGTTAAGGGTCTCAAAAGTGGCGGTGGGGGGCAAAACAGGTCCTATTTTTATAAAAAAAAATAGCATAGTGCATGAGGGCTCCCCCCTTTTTTGTTAACTTTTTTTTAGAATTTCAAAATTCCCAATGGTGATAAATTAGCTAACACCATTTAGTTTATCCTCCTTCTTTCGGATAATTTTTTTAATTAATATATAATATTTTATGAATTTTCAAAGTGGACACATCCTGAAAAGCTAAAATTTGAGCGTGCTCCCCCCAAATATTTTGCAAACTAATCGAAAATTGAATTTTTTTTTTCATCATGTGTAGAATGGAGTCTAGTTTCAGAAACCGTAATTTGTTTCACATTCCGATGAATGTGTAAAAATCTATCCTAAACCTAGCACATGTTGGTTTTTGACCAAAAATGAAAGCATTTACAATGGAAGCCATGGATCAAAACCTTAACTAAATCAAAATGAAAAAAGAATTATATATTTAGATAGCTAAGAGAGAGGTTAACACTATCACGGTTTTTTTTATAAACTTGCATTGAAAGACGTGAAAATGAGAAGGGGAGCACGGAGGAAAATATGAGAAAATTTGGCAAATCCTATTAATTAACATGTCCAAAGCAGGCCATTTTGTGAGCACCAAATGGCCTGCTTTGCACAAAACTAGATTTTCTCTTTGTCTGTCAGGGAAACTATATATACATAT
>CM021107.1:597598860-597612265 GCA_007115665.2 Sequoiadendron giganteum
CTTCTACCCTCCCTCTCTCTATCTCTCTCCCACTCCCTCCATCTCTCTCTCTCAACCCTCTCCCTCCTACCCCCTCTCCCTATCTCAAGTATCTCTCTCTTAGTCACTTCCTTTGTCTCTCCCCTCTACCCTCTACCTGAAGGAAGGAGAGGGGTTAGGAGGGATATACTTGAGAGAGAGAGGGAGGGAGTGGGAGAGAGATAGAGGGAGGAATGGTTAAGGGTAGAGGGTAGAGGTTTTAAGGGTTTAAGGTTTAAGGGTTTATGGTTTAGTCTTAAGGGTAGAGGAGAGAGAGATAGAGGGAGTGACTGAGAAAGAGACCTAAGAGAGGGATTGGGGGAGAGGGGTTAGGAGTGAGAGGGTTGAGAAAGAGAGGAATGGAGGGAGTTGGAGAGAGATAGAGGGAGGGAGGGTTAAGGGTATAGGGTAGAGGGTTTAGGGTTTAAGGGTTAAGGTTTTAGGCAAGGGTAGAGGGTAAAAGGGTTTAAGGGTTTAGGTTTTAAGGGTTAAGGATAAAGGATTAAGGGTTAAGGGTAGAGGGGGGAAAGATAGAGGGAGTGATAGAGTAAGTGAGAGATACCTAAGAGAGGGAGAGGCAGTAAGAGAGAGAGACTTGGGAGAGAGAAAGAGGGTGGGATGGTTAAAGGTAGAGGTTAGAGGGCTCAATGTTTAAGGGTTAAGGGTTTAGGTTTTAGGATTAAGGGTAGTGGGGATAGAGATAGAGGGAGTGACTGAGAGAGAGAGAGATAATTGAGAGAGGGAGAGGGGGTAGGAGGGAGATACTTGAGAGAGAGAGAGGGATTACCTCTCTCTCACTAACTCCCTATATCTCTCTCTCCTTTACCCTTAAATCTAAACCTTAAACCCTTAAGCACTCTACCCTCTACTTCTCTTTATCTCCTCCCACCTCTATCTACCTAGACCTCTCTTTGTTTTTTCTCACCTCTCTCTCCATCCCTACCTCTCCCTCTATTTTTGATTTCATATCTACTTATCTCTACCTATTTGTCCCTCTATACCTATTTATCTTTCCCTCCTTTCCTCCTCTATCTCAATATATCTACCTTATTTCCCTCTCTACTTCTCTTTTTATCTCTACCCTTAACCCTAAACCCTTAAAACCTCTACCCTATACACTTAACCATCTACCCTTAACCCTCTACCCTCTATCTCTCTCCCACTCCCTCCCTCTCTCTCTCAAGACTCTCCCTCCTACCCTCTCTCCCCCTCTCCCTCTCTCAAGTCTCTCTTTTTCATACACTCACTCACTCCCTCTATCTCTCTCCCCTCTACCCTAAACCCTAAACCCTTAACCCTTAAACTCTAAACTATTAAAAACTCTACCCTCTACCCTTAACCCTCCCTCCCTCTGTCTCTCTCCCACTCCCTCCCTCTCTCTCTCTTTAAATTCTCTCCATCCTACCCCCTCTCCTTCTCTCGGGTCTCTCTCACACTCACTCAATCCATCTATCTCTCTCCCATATCCCTTAAACCCTATACCCTCAACCCAATACCCTAAACCATCAACCCTATAGGTCCTCAACCCTACACCTTCAATTCTTAACCATCTACCCTATAAATTGGATCCTCAACCCTAATCTATCTTTGTCCCTCCCTCCTCTTCTCTCCTTATCTCTATCTCACTTCTCCCTCCATCTCTCCCTCCATACATCCCACCTTCTCTTCCCTAATACCTCAACCCTTTACCCTCAAACCTTAAAACCTTAAACACTCAACCCTAAACCCTAAACCCTAAACCCTAAACCCTCAACCCTTAAATCCTAAACCCTTAAACCCTCTACCCTCTACCCTTCTCTCTCACTCACTCACCCTATCTCTCTCCCTCTCTCTCTCACTCTCTCTTGGGTATCTCCACCTCCACTCTCTCTCTCTCTAACACACACACTCCCTCTCTCCCCCACTCCCTCTTTCTCACTCTCTCCCACTCTGTCTCTCTCCCTCTCTCCCACGTCTCTCCATCCCTCCCCCTCTCCCTCTCTCTCTCTCAAGTATCTTCGTCCTACCTCCTCTCCCTCTCTCTCTTTGTCTTGAGTCTCCCCCTCATACCCCCTCTCCCTCTCAAAGTCACTCCCTCTATCTATCTTCCACTCTATCCCTATCTCACTCCCTCTATTTGTCTCTGTCTACCTCTCCATCTCTTTCAATTATCTCCCTCCCACCACCTGTCCTTGTCTCTCTCAAGTCCCTTTCTCTCTCATGCCATCTCTCTCTCTCTCTCTCCCTCTCTCTCTCAAGTCTCTTCCTCCTACCCAATCTCCCTCCCTCTTTGTCTCTAAAGTCTCTCCCTTCTATCCCCTCTCCCTCTTTCAGGCCTCTCTTTGTCTCTCTCACTCACTCCCTCTATCTCTCTCCCACATCCTCTCTCTCACTCTCACTCCCTCTATCTTTCTCCCTCTCTCTCTCCCTCTCTCATATATCTCCCTCCCACTCTCTCTCTCACTCTATCTCATGTATCTCCCCCCACCCCCTCCATCTCTCTCGAATCCCTTTGTCTTGAGTATTCCCTCTCCCCTGAGTAATCCCTCTCCCTCCCACCCCCTCTCTATCTCTCAAGTCTCTCTCTCTCACTCCTTGTATCTTTCCCATCCCTCTATCTCTCACCCCCTCTCTCTCCTACTTATTTAGGTATCTCCTTCCAACCCCCTCTCTCCCAATTCGTCTCCCTCTCCTTCTCTCTCTATTTTCTCCCTCCCACCCCCTCTCCCTCCCTTTCTCTCACTCTCTCTCTGCCTCTATGGATTAGGGTTTAAGCGTTAAGGGTTGAGGGTTTTGGGATTAAGAGGGTATACATTTTGAGGGATTAGGGTTTAAGGGTTAAGGGTTGAGAGATGAGGGATTAAGAGGGTATAGGGGTTGAGGTATTAGGGTTTAAGGGTTGAGGTTTGAGGAATTAAGAGGGTATGGGGGTTGAAGGATTAGGGTTTAAGGGTTAAGGGTTGAGGGATTAAGAGGGTATAGGGGTTGAGGGATTAGGGTTTGAGGGTTGAGGGATTAAGATGGTATAGGGATTGAGGGATTAAGAGGGTATATGCGTTGAGGGATTAGGGTTTAAGGGTTGAGGGTTCAGGGATTATGGTTTAAGAGTTTAGGGTTGAGGGTTAAGGGATAGAAGCACATTTTGGTTTTTGACTAAAAATGAAGGCATTTACAATAGAATCCATGGATAAAAACCTTGACTAAATCAAAATCAATTTTTTTTTATATATTTAGATAGCTAAGAGATAGGTTAATGCTCTCACAATTTTTTTATAAAATTGCATTGAAAGATGTGCAAATGAGACTAGGAGCACACACGAAAATATGAACAAATTTGGCACCCTTTCAAAAAATCATGTCATTTTCATGAAATGGTTGTCCAAACCTTTGGGTTAGATGCCCAATGAAAAACCCAACCCAAAGGGTTGGTATTTCCCAATGCAACTTATTTGGAGCTCACAAAATTTGGCGTGCACTAAATGAGCTACTTCATTTGGCATGCGCCAAATGTCATTCATGACTTTTGGAATGCATGTTTGCACAAAACTTTATTTTTTCTTTCTCTATCAAGGAAAGTATATACATGAAATAAACATTAAAGTATAAGTTGACATTTACATATGGAAATTTAAATTCTTATACTTTAAGTTATATTTCATGTATATATAGGTAGGATGTTTGAGAGTGGTTTCAGATCTCTAAGAGTTATAATGGAAATTCTAGTTTTTGGAAGATCTTAAAAATTTCAGACTTAGTCAAATTTCAGTAATCAGGAGGTCAAATTTTAGTACTCAAGAGGTCAAATTTCATCTTTCTCTCTCTATCTCACTCATTTCATCTCTTATTCTCTAGACCTCTCTCTCTCTCACTATCTCCATCCCTTTATCTAACAATATCTTCTTTGAGCTCAAGAACTATGTCTTTACATGTCCATCTCTCTCTCCTTCCCTCTCCAATATCTATCTCCCTCCCTCCTTCCCTCTCTACATTTTTCTATCTCTCATCCCTCTCCTTTTATCTCTATATATCTCTCTCTACTCTCTATACCTACCTATCCCTCCCTCCCTCCCTCTCCTCTCTTTCTCTCTCTCTTTGCTTCCCTCGCTCTCTCCTCCCCTCTCTACTCTCTATCTTTCCATTCTCTCTCTCCTTCCCTCTCTAGTTCTCTCTATCTCACTTCTCTCTCCTTCCCTCCCTCCCTCTCTAATTTTCTCTATCTCCCCCTCTATCTCCTTCCCTTTATACTTCTCTCTATCTCACCTCTCTTTCTCCCCCTCTCTCTCTACCTCTCTCTTCCTTTCACCCACCTTTTCTCTCTACTTCTCGCTATCTAACCTATCCCTCTATACATATTTCTCTCTCCCCCTCCTTCCCTCTCAATCTTTCCACCTTCCTCCTTATCTCTCTAATTTTCAGCTCCATGACGCACCTCTCCACCTAGACCTCTCTCTATTTTTGTCTCACCTCTCTCTCCATCCCTACCTCTCCCTATATCTCTCCTTTTATATCTACTTCTCTCTACCTAGTTGTCACTCTATACCTATTTCTCTCTCCCTCCTTGCCTCCTCTCTCTCAATATCTCCACCTTCATTCCCTCTCTAATTCTCTCTCTATCACCTCTCTCTATCTCTCTCCTCCCTCTCTACTCTCTCTATCTCTCCCTCCCTCCCCCTCTTTCTATCTCTCTTTGCCCTCTCTCTACCTATATCTCTATCCTATCTATCTCAACTATCGATCTTTACCTATCCCTCCCTCCTCTCTCTCTTCCACCAAAATTAACTCTACATCTCTCTTTCTAGCCTACCCCTATATACCTCCTTTTCTCTCCCTCTCTCTTTCTCTCTCTCAATCTATCTACCTTCCTCATTATGCCTCTACTTATCTCTATCACCTCTCTCTCTCCCCCTCCGCTCTTTACTTTCTTTCTCTCTATCTCACCCCTCTCTCCTTAAATATCCCTCCCTCCCTCCTCTCTCTCTATCTCACCTATCTCTTCCTCCCTACCTCTTCTTCCCGCTCTCCTCCATTCTCTACTTCCCTTTATCTCCCCCTTCCTCTCCTTACCTACCTCCCCCTCTTTCTCTATTTCACTCTCTCACCTCTCTCTAAATCCTTATCTCTACCTCGATCCCTACCTCTTCATTTGTCTCTCCTTCCCTCTCCACTTCTCTATATCTCCCTTTACTCTCTCTACCTTCCTCTCTCTCTCTCCATCCCTACCTCTCCCTCTAATTCTCCTTACCTCTCTACTTCTCTCTACCTACCTATCCCTCTATACCCCATTCTCTCTTTCTCCCTCTCTCAATCTATCCACCTTCCTTCTTCTCTCTCTATGGTGCAGGAGCACACCTTGGCTAACCTCCTTAGTTTGATATTTTGGCTTGTATCTAACCTTAGCCAAATCATAAAGTTTGAGTGTTTTTTTTAGACCTTAGAAGGTCTTGTTTTTATTTGGAGTAGGTGAGTTAGTCATTAGGACTAAGGTTACATTCGCTAGTCATTGTTATTAGTTTTATTTTTGCTTAGCCTTAGTAGGTTAGGTTGGGGATTTGAATCTTAAATGTGTTCTAAACACATGTATGATGTTAGAAAGATGCCTTGAAGTTTTTAAGGAAGTTGGTTGCTCAAACTACTAAAGATAGAGGTCCTAAGAGTTAGGAAGGAGGCATAATGACAGGTTGCCCAATATTGTTACAAACTGTCATAACAACATTTGCCATTATGGAAAATGTTGCATGCAACTCAGTTACATAGGATTCCCTAAAGGATAGGAGTGGGGAATCGCCCAACATATCCTAAAAACATGGTGAATGGAATATTAGAAGGAGGAGGTTGGAATTCATGAAGGGTTGGTTGTTTTGTAATCAAGTTTTGGGAGATAGTAAAAATATAGCTCTGCAAATTCTGTGTTTTGTGTGAATACTGAGTGATATTAAGTGACAGTGATAGTAGATGGATCGAATGCATTGATTTAGTGTTAGGATTGTGTTCATAGAATAGTTATAAGACTTTTTCACTGAGTAAGTAAGTTGATTTAAAATTGTGTTAGTTGTTATTAGGAAATAGTTAGCATTTAGGGGTTTTACTGGTTATGTCCTGACCAGGTTGCCTTTTCATGGCTCCCCCATGAAATCTACTCACAGGAGTTTCCTGAGGATAGACGGATGTGTTAGGGGAGCCATTGGTCTATACATATGTAGAAGTAGGAGTCATGGAGAGTGGAACAATTGTTTGTAATGTCAAGTCTTAGGCGAGCTTGAGAAGCCCGGTTAGAGATTTGACAGTGGGAATTGAAGAACATAAGCAAGGGAGTGAAGTATAGTATGGGATAAGTATAGTTCTAGGTGGGATAGGAATAGGTCTTGGTGTTATAGGAAGATTGAGATTCTATCAATCCATTTGATTGAGGCTTGAGCAAGAAAACTAGTGGATTCCTAGAAACTAGTCCTAATAACCCTACTTAACCTAAGTTGTAAGAAACCTATGTACGGAGGTTGTCAGTCCTAAAGTCCCACTGAACCTTTTAAAAATTTCAAATGGGTATCTGAATCTTCCTTTAGATTTGTAGAGTCTTTGGAAAATTTTTGCAAGAATTGGCAAAACAGGACTGGTAGAGAATACAAGGAATAGGCCTATTTAAGGTCTTAAGTGGTGAATCCTTGAACCCGATGAGAATAGGGTTGAAGAACCTTTTAAGATGGGTCAAATTGGAAAGGTTATGGATGTTTTCATAAGGATGGACACCCTTGCAATTAAGAATGGAGTTTGTGTGAATAGGGCACTTAGAGCTTACTAAGTGAGGAAGGAAAAATTGAACTAATCATAAGGTGTTAGTCCTCCGAGGTGAAGCACAAAGGATAGAACTCTTACAGAAGAGTTGGGATTGGGCTTAGTTAATCATGACCTAGAGGAGACCGGTTCCTAGAAGAGACAAGCTAGGTCTCTTAGGTGTAGTGCAAGTAAGCCTTGGAGCACTCACATCATATTGGTATCAGAGCCTGTTTTGATCAGGCTTGTGGTGGATGTTGCAACCTACTGAATCAGTGGGAGAGAATACACCAGAGGAAGGCACAACCATGGTGACTAATGTTGAGATAGTTAAGAAGGTAGAAGAACAAGAAGAAGACAACAAGTCACTAAGAGAAATATTGGCTTGAATGGAACAACTCTTGGATGAAGTCCAAGAAAAGGTAGACAAGGTAAAGGACAAAATTGATCAAAAGGAAGAGGAAGAAGCAAGGGAAAAGGAATTAGAGTTGGAGGAGGAAGGACCAACACCTGATCCTGTTCTTCTTGAAGAGCCATTCTTAAAGGAACTGAAAGCATTGAGTGGCAAAGGTTTTGAAGGTGTGCCACTATTTAGTGGACAAATGGATCCAGATTCAGTTGTGGATTGGATAGATAGCATTGAGTACCATTTTAAGTGAGATGGTATCTCAGAGGCACAAAAAGTTATGGTGGCCAAGTCTAGACTAAGAGGTTTAGCTCTTACTTGGTGGAAGTTTGTGCAAAACAAAAGAGAAAAGGATGGAGAATGTCCTATAGTTACTTGGAAGGGCATGGTAAACAAAGTGAAGCAGACCTACCTTCCTGATGACTATGAAGTTCAGTTGCATAGAAGGAGACCCAATCTAAGACAAAAAGATTTAGATGTCCAAGCCTACACGGAGGAGTTTGAAAAGCTACATTTGAGATCCAAAGTAGTAGAAGATGAAAGCATTAAGCTTGCAAGGTACTTGAATGGCCTCAAATGGTCTATTCAAGAGGAAATGAGTCTAGTGAACTTCAAAACCATTCGCCAATGCTATTAAATGGACTTGAAGATAGAAGAGAAAAGCAAGAGAAAGCAAGACCAAACCTCTAAAGGTAAAGGTAAAAGCAAGGATAGTAGAGGACAAAGAGGTGGCTATGGTGGAAGAAGTTCTGAAACAAAAACTCAAGGAGACACAAAATTCAGTGAGTAGAAAGAAGGAAGCTCAAGTAGAGGTGGTAGAGGAAGGAGTTCTAACTCTAGCTCTACAGGAAGAAATGGTGGACAAGGAGGAAGAGGCAAATACTTTTCCAATATGAAATGTTATCATTGCAATCAAATGAGGCACCTTGCCTATAGATTTCTAGAGAAGGGTGGTTCTTCACATGGAGGCGACAAGAGGACTAACCTAGTTCATGAGGAATCAAATGTAGTAGAGAAGCAATCTGAGGTTCCATTAAATTCTGAGGAAGGTGAGAACCTCATGATGAGGAGAACTTTGATCAAGGAGCAGGTGAAGGAGGAGCCAAGCCAAAGGAGGTCTTTATTTAGGATAAAGAACAAGATGATGGGAAAAGTATGTAGAGTCATCATTGACTTAGGTTCTACTAATAACATTGTGTCAGAGGAAGCAGTTAGCAAACTAAAGTTGACAAGGATACCCCACACCAATCTTTACAGGGTCACTTGGCTCAATAAAGGACAACATGTGTTAGTGAATGAACAAGCATGGGTGGAGTTCTCTATTGGAAGGTATAAAGAAAAATTCTTGTGTGATGTCCTACCTATGGATGCATGCCATTTGCTTCTAGGTAGACCATGGAAATTTGACCATCAAGCCATACATGATGGAGGAAATAATTCTTATTCTTTCAAGAAAGATAATGTGACCTTCAAAATACAGTCACTGTTGGAAGATGCTGAGGTGAAGACAGTAGGTTCAAATGTTCTTATGGTGGGTGAAAAAAAATTCTTACAAGCTTTGGAAGAAGGAGAAGGAATTTGTTATGCATTGGTGCTAAGACCAAGAGAGGGAGATGAAGGCAAGGTGACCAAGAAGACAGAGTTACCAAAGGAGATTCAAAGCATGTTGCAGACTTACCAAGGTCTATTGAGTGATGGAAAACCATCAGCCCTACCCCCTAAAAGAGCCATAAGTCATAGGATAGACCTTATCCCAGGAGCTACCCTTCCCAATAAGGCAGCTTACAAAATGACCCCTCAACAAAATGAGGAAATTGCTAGGCAAATACAAGAACTCCTAAACCAAGGTCTCATTAAAAAGAGCATTAGTCCATGTGTCATACCCACTATCCTAGCACCTAAGAAGGGACGAGATTGGAGGCTTTGTACTGATTCAAGGGCTATTAATAGGATAACCATAAGGTATAGGCTCCCTATCCCTAGAATAGAAGACCTAATGGATTGTCTAGGTGGAGCTAAGTACTATAGCAAGATAGACTTAAAAGGTGGCTATCACCAAATAAGAATACATGATGGAGATGAGTGGAAAACAACCTTCAAAACTAATGAGGGTTTATATGAGTGGCTTTTCATGCCATTTGGATTGTCTAATGCCCCCTCCACATTCATGAGACTCATGAATGAAGTCCTCAAAGACTACATTGGCAAATTTGTAGTGGTATATCTTGATGATATACTGATCTATAGAAAAACAAGAGAAGAGAATCTCAAACACCTAGAACTAGTTTTCAAGAAGCTACAGGAAGAGGAGTTGATGATCAACTTGGAGAAGTGTGAGTTCATCAAGATAGAGCTGGTGTACCTTGGGTTTGTGCTATCTCAGGGTAATCTGAAAATGGACACTAGCAAAGAGGAAGCCATCACAAATTGGCCTACTCCAAGGACAACAACAGAGGTAAGGAGTTTTCATGGCCTTGCACAATATTATAGGAAATTCATAAGGCATTTTAGTGCAATTTGTGCTCCTATGTTGGATACTATTAAGGGAGGCATGAAGACTAAATTTGTATGGAATGAGCATGCTAACAAAATCTTTGAGTTGTTGAAGGAAAGAATATCTACCCAACCTATTTTGGTGCTACCAAGCTTTGAGAAGCTTTTTACCATTGAGTGTGATGCTAGCAATGTGGCAATTGGTGTCGTTCTTAGCCAAGAGGGTAGACCGGTGGCTTTTCATTCTGAAAAGTTGAGTGAAGCCAAAAAGAAGTACTCTTCTTATGACCTTGAGTTTTATGCATTGGTTCAAGCTCTAAGGAAGTGGAGGCACTACTTGCTCCCCAAGGAATTCATTGTATATTTAGACAATCAAGCACTTAGTTTCTTGAATTCACAAGAGAAGTTGAGCCACAAGCACATGAAGTGGGTTGACTATCTACAAGCTTACACCTTCAATATCAAGCACAAGAAAGGTGTCCTCAGAAAAGTAGCAAATGCATTGTCAAGAAGAGCTCTCACAATTCAAGAAATATAGTTGAAGAGCATGGGAATAGATCACTTCAAGGATCTATATGCTGATAATGAAGATTTTGCTGATGTTTATAAGGTATGTGCTAAATACAAGAACCATTTTCATAGTAAATATGTTGAGTATACTTTGCAAAGTGGTCTATTGTTTAAGGGAAATCAATTATGTGTTCCTAGAGGCTCCATTAGAGAGAACTTGATACAAGAAAAGCATAATGGTGCTTTGAGTGGTCACTTTGGGATCACTAAGACTCAAGAACTTGTTCAAAGGTTCTATTATTGGCCTAAGATGAATCTTGATGTTAGGAGGTATGTGGAAAGTTGTGTAGTATGTCAAAAGGAAAAGGGCACTTCTTCAAATGTAGGCCTTTACCAACGACTACCTATTCCTATTAGGCCATGGAAATCTTTGAGTATGGATTTTGTAGTTGGGTTACCCAAGACAAGGCAAGGTATGGATAGTGTTTATGTGGTGGTGAACAGGTTCAACAAGATGGCTCACTTTAGACCATGTAAGACCACACACGATGCTAGTCAAATAGCCTCTCTCTTCTTCAAAGAGATAGTAAGAATCCATGGGTTACCTATCAGCATTGCGTCTAATAGAGACACTAAATTCATGAGTCATTTTTGGAAGACTCTTTGGCAAAGGTTGGGCACTAATTTTTCCTTTGGATCAGCTTACCATCCCCAAACTGATGGTCAGACCGAGGTTGTTAATAGAAGCCTTGGAAATCTACTGAGGTGTTTGACAAAGGAGTATGGGCAACAATGGGATCAGTTGATTGGGCAAGCTGAATATGCCTACAGTGATCAAGAAACAAGGTCAAGCCGATGCTGATGCAGTATGGATAAAGGAAGCAAAGTTCAAGAAGATGGGGATTGATCCAAGCCTCATCAATCCAAGGTTGGATTGAACTTTTTGTTTTGTGGAGGATGGTGCAGGAGCACACCTTGGCTAACCTCCTTAGTTTGATATTTTGGCTTGTATCTGACCTTAGCCAATTCAGAAAGTTTGAGTGTTTGTTTTAGACCTTAGAAGGTCTTTTTTTTGTTTGGAGTAGGTGACTTAGTCATTAGGACTAAGGTCACATTTGCTAGTCATTGTTAGTAGTTTTATTTTTGCTTAGCCTTAGTAGGTTAGGTTGGGGATTTGAATCTTAAATGTGTTCTAAACACATGTATGATGTTAGAAAGATGCCTTGAAGTTTTTAATGAAGTTGGTTGCTTGAACTATAGAAGATAGAGGTCCTAAGAGTTAGGAAGGAGGCATAATGACAGGTTGCCCAATATTGTTACAAACTGTCATAACAACATTTGCCATTATGGCAAATGTTGCATGCAACTTAGTTTCATAGGATTCCCTAAAGGATAGGAGTGAGGAATCGCCCAATATATCCTAGAAACATGGTGAATTGCATCTTAGAAGGAGGAGGTTCAAATTCATGAAGGGTTGGTTATTTTGTAATCAAGTTTTGGGAGATAATAAAAATATAGCTCTGCAAATTCTGTGTTTTGTGTGAATACCGAGTGATATTGAGTGACAGTGATAGTAGATGGATCGAATGCATTGATTTAGTGTTAGGATTGTGTTCATAGAATAGTTATAATACTTTTTCATTGAGTAAGTAAGTTGATTTAAAATTGTGTTAGTTGTTATTAGGAAATAGTTAGCATTTAGGGGTTTTACTGGTTATGTCCTGACTAGGTTGCCTTTTCATGGCTCCCCCATGAAATCTACTCATGGGAGTTTCCTCAGGATAGATGGATGTGTTAGGGGAGCCATTGGTCTATACATATGTAGAAGTAGGATTCATGGAGAGTGGAACAATTGTTTGTAATGTCAAGTCTTAGGCGAGCTTGAGAAGCCCGGTTAGAGATTTGACAGTGGGAATTGAAGAACATAAGCAAGGGAGTGAAGTACAGTATGGGATAAGTACAGTTATAGGTGGTACAAGAATAGGTCTTGGTGTGACAGGAAGATTGAGATTCTATCAAGCCATTTGATTGAGGTTTGAGCAAGAAAACCAGTGGATTCCTAGAAACTAGGCCTAATAACCCTAATTAACCTAAGTTGTAGGAAACCTATGTACGAAGGTTGTCAGTCCCAAAGTCCCACTGAACCTTTTAAAAATTTCAAATGGGTATCCAAATCTGCCTTTAGATTTGTAGAGTCTTTGGAAAATTTTTGCAAGAATTGGAAAAACAGGACTGGTAAAGAATACAAGGAACAGGCCTATTTAAGGTCTTAAGTGGTGAATCCTTGAACCCGGTAAGAATAGGGTTGAAGAACCTTTTAAGATGGGTCAAATTGGAAAGGTTATGGATGTTTTAATAAGGATGGACACCCCTACAATGAAGAATGGAGTTTGTGTGAATAGGGCACTTAGAGCTTACTAAGTGAGGAAGGAAAAATTGAACTAATCATAAGGTGTTAGTCCTCCAAGGTGGAGCACAAAGGATAGAAATCTTAGAGAAGAGTTGGGATTAGGCTTAGTTAATCATCTAAGTCAATCAGGACCTAGAGGAGACTAGGTTCCTAGAAGAGACAAGCTAGGTCTCTTAGGTGCAGTGCAAGCAAGTCTTGGAGCACTCACATCACTCTAACTTATCCCTCCTTCCCCTCTCTCCTTACCTCTCTACTCTATCTCTATCTCAACTCTCTCTACCTACATATATCCCTCCCTCATCTCTCTCTCTATCTCTCTCCTACCCCCTCTCCCTCTCCCAAGTCTCTATCTCTCTCCCCTCTACCCTTAACCCTTAAAACCCTCTACCATAAACCCTCTACCCTCTATCTCTCTCCCACTCCCTCTCTCTCTTTCTCTCTCTCTATCTCACATCTCTCCCTCCTACCCCATATCCCTATCTAAAGTCTCTCTCTCTCACTCACTCACTCACTCCTACATTTGTCCACTCTACCCTTCGCCCTCTACCCTTTACCCTTAAACCCTCTACCCTCTATCTCTCTCCCACTCGCTTTGTCTGTCTCTCAAGACACTTCCTCATATCCCCTCTCCCTCTCTCAAGTCTCTCTCTGTCCCTATCTCTCTCACTCCCTCTATCTCTCTCCCCTCTACCCCTAACCCTAAACCCTTAACCCTTAAACTCTAAACCCTTAAACCCGCTACCCTTTATCTCTCTCTCCCTCCCTCCCTCCCTCCCTATTTCTCAAGTCTCTCCCTCCTACCCCCTCTCCCTCTCTTAGGT